>JAYMSV010000075.1:0-23269 GCA_036897745.1 Erodium moschatum
AGTATATCAAGAGGTCACTTAATCCTATTGAAACACTTACTGATTATTCTTGTCGAACTCTATCAGCTTAAATTAAATGCAATATGATCTTTCGTTATAGTTTGGCTCCCTTCTGCCATTTCAAGGAGGACCTTACCTTTCTTTCTGTTGGTATCCTACTGAAGCGATGATTATTTATGACATATCCAGGTGTATATAAAGGCAACGGGAGAAAAGAGTGCGGAGATGGTAACTGATCAAGGTGCTATATATGTTACGTCTAACAGGGGCTATAACTGGAAAGCGGCTGTTCAGGAGACTGTATCAGCCACTCTCAATAGGTACGCTTTCCATTAAGGGTTTCATCAACTACACTCTTGATTTCATTTGTGAGAAATATAATAACGGTTCCAATCTTGATTTCCCTAGCATTTGCCCTTCTTTTCGTGGTTTATTGTGTTGCACTCTGTGTAGACCACTCCTAACATTTCTCTTGACCTGTGTACTTGTAGATAATCCTCTTAGAATGAATTTATTTTTGGCCTGGTAGAGTAGGAGGCTTTCATCAACTCAATACTGTTCTATAATTATTGCTTATGCCTTTAACATCTTCTTTTGACCTTGGTATTGATTTGCCATATACTTGACTATAAAGTGGGAGTCTTTCATTAATCCAATAGAGTTCTAAGAGCTCAATTGATTTGCCATATACTTGTCAACTACTTCTACCCTTTTACTTTCTATCTCTTATTAGTTCCGCATTTGTTTTTCCAGTGCTTCACTTCTTAAGTTGTTGGAAAATAAGCTTGTTATCCTCCATACGTAGAACTTTGTTTTTCATAAGGTTGGAAAGCTGTGGTCATTGAAGTCAATGTTTTTTTGTTGGAAAAATATCTGCTCTAATATAATGCTATATGGTTCGATGCAATGGTTGTTTTGAGGCATGACATCTAGGTCCGATTTTTTTTTCCTCCCTTAATGGGCCTCCAAATATAAATTTGTATTAGCTTCTATAATACTTACATAGCTTCCAAACACGTGGTATTCACATACCTTCCCTGTGTTTGCAGAACAGTTTCTAGTGGTATTAGTGGCGCTAGCTACTACACAGGGACATTTAATGCCGTTAATCGATCACCCGATGGAAGCTATGTTGCCGTTTCCAGCCGCGGTAACTTCTACCTGACTTGGGAGCCTGGCCAGGTGATAATATTCTTTGCTGAATTGCTCCCTTGAATTATACATTATGAAGTACATAGATAGTCTGCTTGACTCTTTCCTGCCATCACAATCTTAGTCGAGTACATGCATGGCTAGATCATCTATTTGCCGTCAGCTTCAATTGTGTACTTGATTATGCTATTCTAATTCAATCCCTCTCTCAAAAACCCGAGTTTGCTTAAACAGTAGATGAAATTTGAATAATGTTTGCATTCTACAGATGGGTTTATTCTTGTATAATCATACTGACCATAATTTTATGCTATGTTTATGTATGCAGCTCTACTGGCAACCACATAACAGGGCTGTGGCAAGGAGAATTCAAAACATGGGATGGAGAGCTGATGGTGGTCTTTGGCTTCTTGTGCGTGGAGGTGGACTTTATCTCAGCAAAGGCAAAGGGGTAAGCCATTTGAGATTGTGAAATGTACTGGATTGGTTCCTTGAGAAGTTAGTAATAGTTAACTACGTAACACTACTTAATTTCATGAGAAAAAAATGTTCCCTTATTGCTCTTGTTTTGGATCCCACCCTGGAATTGCTCTTATTGAACCTGTTTCCTCATCAAATTTACCAATGACAACTTTCATGGGACTTTTCCCGAGCCTCGAATTAGGTTTCTTCTACATTTCACTAATGATATCATGATATATGTAGACAACTTAACCACAAATGTACCTTTGTCCACTCTTTATTCCTCACCGAAACACACTTGCACTGATGTTTTCAGATAACAGAAGACTTTGAGGAAGTTCAAGTACAAAGTCGAGGTTTTGGCATTCTTGATGTTGGATACCGTTCACAGGTAAGAAACATTCTGTCAGTAAATGATCATAGTGTAATTCATTTGCAGCCTTATAAACTTTACCATCACATGAAACTCATAAACTTGTTTCACTACCGTTGATACCCAAATTAATTTGTATGCAGGAAGAGGCTTGGGCAGCTGGAGGCAGTGGAGTTTTGCTGAGAACCAACAATGGTGGCAAATCATGGAGCCGTGACAAAGCTGCGGATAATATTGCAGCAAATCTTTACTCAGTGAAGTGAGTTTGATCCTTCAATTTCACATTTAACCCTAAATCTCACCATCTTATTTACCATCACTCTCTTTAACAGGTTCATCGATGACAAGAAAGGATTTGTTTTGGGGAATGATGGAGTATTGCTTCGGTATCTTGGATAAGAGTACAGTTTACACAAGGTGATCACCTCAGATGTCAGATTTGCTGCTCTGAGCTCCAGGAAAGTATATTGATTGTCGTTATGTTGTATTTGTATATTGAATCATGGCTATTTCTTGGATGATATGATTATGAATAAGAGGCTGGCTATTTAGTGATTCGGATGATCAAAAATCAAAGTTCCACTTTTTGTAAGTATAGAAGAATTATTATTCAGATTGTATATGAGAATGAGCTCGTAATTCAGACTCTCTATAAGTTGACACAAGACAGATATTCGCAGCGCGGCCGTGACATGATATAAAAATAACATCTAGGATGATGTTTCAATAAAAATTTATAGCAGTAATGATAATATGATACAAGCTCCAAAATAACGATGATATCTTATTGTTATCGTGTTATAATTATGATATAATGTGTCATATGTCAATTTTATCACTCCACTCTTTCATCTGTCGACTCTTGTTTTATCGTTTTTTTTTTGAGGAACTTGTTCTATCGTATTATCTCTAGCTTACTATTTTTTTTTGTTTGTAATAAAGGTATTAATATATCATAATAAATAAACGTGCGGGCGTGTACGTAAATATATTTAATACTTAGTAGCATGTGATGTGATGACCAAAAAAGAAGCAAGGTCTGAAGTCTAAACTCTAAACGCGTAATTGGCGCCAATGGTAACAAAACTGGAGTATTGTTGTCTCTTTGTTTTTGACTTCGTGTTGTTGACTAAGAAGCATTCAATTCAAAACTATATATTTTTTTTCTCAAAAAAAAACTATATATATTTAGTTTACTTACCTTAATTAAATAATTCAAATCGACGAATTTAAAAGAATTAATTAATTGGAGTTTGGTGGCAAAACAAAACAAAACAAAACCATTTTCGACGAAAGCATATACTCCCGCAAAATCCGGAAACGTAGCCGAGAGGAGAAAAAAAAAACCTTCCTCACGAGTTTCATCACCATTCCGTCGGATCTGTTCTGATTTCGATACCTATTCTCTCTCTGTGTGCATAGGAATGCGATTCAATTCAATTCTCTGAGTTTGGAATTCGATTTGTTTCGAAGAATGGTCGGATTTGATGGTTAGCCGATACAGATGGAGAGGGAGTGGCGGATCAATGAGGAAATTCGAGCCGATGAGGTTTACGGCAATTTCTGGACGGAGAACGGCGACAGCGGCGAAAACGACGCCGTGTTGGGGGTAAATCGCGTTCTCTGCAACAGGTACTACAATGGTGGCTCTGAGGTGCTTTTGCCAGTTTCCTTCAATTCGCCGATATCGCCTTCTTCTTCTTCTTCCTCTCCTCTGAGTTTTATCGAACACCCCGTCTCTAAATTCGATACCCTTGCCGGCGTAGCCATCAGATACGGCGTCGAGGTAAATATTTTACTGCTTCTCTTCCATTTCATGTTGATCGTACAATCTCTCGATATAAGCTTCAGATTTTGTCGATAGCTTTGATAAGTTTTTTTGCATCATGTGAAAAGCTTGCAATGTGATCTTTAGCTCTAAATCATCTGTGTCTGGGCTTTGGGTTTCTATGAAGTTGGATAGAGTGGAGAATGTGAAAAAGCATTTTACCTAAACTGTAATTGGCTCTGGTTCGAGATTGGTAGATGCAGATTTTGAAATGTAATTAAGGGTTTTGCTGGGTCTAAATCCATTGCCAATTGGATTAAAGTCAAACATTGGAAGTGTTTGGGTCCCTGACCCTGCTAAGATTCAAACCTAGTAGGTGGCAATATTGCTAATAACAATAATTGTGTAGGGCAAACAAGGAGTTTGAGGATGACACATCTAGTGATTTTTCACAAATTTTAATTTATGAATTTGAGTTCTTGTGATGGCATCAACTCAGTGTGTAGGTGACAATAATTTGAGTTCTATTTCTGGAGGTATTTAAATTTGATATCACTCTATTTTTAATTGGGATATGATTGTGATTGGTTAAGGTTGCGGACGTCAAAAAGATGAATGGGCTGGTTACAGACCTTCAAATGTTTGCTCTCAAGTCCCTTCAGATTCCTCTACCTGGAAGGCACCCTCCATCAACAGCTTTATTGTCAAATGGTTCTTATACCTCCCCAGGGTAATCAAATGTTATTTCTGTGTTTCATTGTTCCCTTTTTCGCCTTCATTCTAGGTAGCCAGTGTTTTTATGCATTTCATACCCACATTTCATTTTGCGTTAAGAACACTTGTTTATCCAGCTAGTCAAACACTTGCATTTTGGTCCATGAGACCAGCTAGTATCTCTAAGAACATCTCTCCAATGTTATGGTTGACTGTTAGAATAAAAATGAATATTTCAGCCTTATAGTCAGCACCCTCCAATGCTAGCATGTTCGTGCTGACAAGGATCATTTTCTTCACAATTCTCCAACCGTCGGCGGTAAGCGCCGATGGTGAGCTTACCACCAGTAATATTTTATTGTTTTCACTCTCCTACTTTTTGAGCTTACCACCATCCCTACCACCTAACATTGGAGATGCTCTAAAACCTTTTCTCTCCCATTTCTATCAAGTCTCTTGAACCCAAGTCTTGGAACATTTAAATAATTGCTGATATGAAACCCAATACTAGAAAATGGTATTTCCATTCATGTAGTGAATTCTGGATCTCATGAGATTAGTAGATTTGACTTCAGATAATTAGGAACGAATGGGATATAACACCAGTTAAGTCAAGTATATTTCTACACAAAAATGGAACTAGAATAAAATTCAAGTAGAACCGTGGCTTATCATGTGGAAAACTTTGCAGACAGAGCCATTACGGTAGCCCTCTAATGCGTGATGATATGAAATGGAAGTCCTCCCAGCAAAAGGCTGTGACTTCTCTGCACGGTCACTATGGGCTCAAACCAGTAGAGCTCATACTCAACTCTCCAACTTCTCACCTACAAGATGGATCATTGAGAAGATATCCTTCACCCGTGACGAACTCACCTCTCAGCCTCCACCGGAAGTCAAGAAGCATGGCAAACTGCCTTCTTGATGAAAACGGTATACCCTATGATGAAGCAGGAGATGCCAACTCAGGCAGAAGTAGCCATAAATTGGTCAGGAGGCGCCAGAAATCCGAGGATTACTTCAGCAATGGCGTGCCCGTGAAGCTCCTAAGGGAGGAAAACAGCAGCATGATCTCTCCAATAACGGGGAAAGGCTTGGCTCAGAGACCTAAGGCAGCGAGTCGCCCCACAGCTTCTGAGGGAGGCACAGCCATAGGAACTATGGGTCAATATGATCAGTATTCATACTTGTTTGAGGATGGATTTAATGGTGTGAAGAGATCATCAAGCACTTCAAATCTACATGATCCAAATGATGCCGGTACTGGTACGTCTCTCTGGTCTGCGTCTAAACTAAAGTTGTTGAAATCAGATTTACAGGCACTTTCAACTGCGGTTATTGCAAGGCCAATTTTTGACGGTTTGCCAAAATCTATCTCTGGTAGGAGAAACAAAGCTGCACTTGATTAGTAGATCAGATCAGCACTTGCATTGCATTACTAGTTTGTCTCTATACTCACATACATATATATTTCACTCATTCATCCTGGGTAAATAGAAAAGGAAAGAAAAATAAAATAAATGTTTTGCCATCACTCCATAGAAATGGAGAACAGCTATACACATACATGAGTTGTAACTCTAATGCAATTGTATATTAGTTTCATCGGTCATTTTCCTCTTGTTTAATGTCATTGTATATTAGTTTCATAGGTCATTTTCCACTTGTTCAATGTAATTGCTATACACATTTATTTACTGCGATTGTTTTTCCATCAATGGTAGCCATTGGTAATTGAATGTTTTACCGGCTAAATCAATCAAGGTAATTGGTCTCAAGATTTTGTTCATTTGGAAGCGAGGAAGCACCAAATGTTTTTTTCTATTCTTAAAAACTACGGATATATCAAGCATGATGCCCCTTAAGAGAGCTCTAAATTTTGGTGACCCCCGACTTTGGGAGAGACCCAACTCATGTACATATAATTGATATTCCGCTTAATATTTTGGATCGAGGGTATTCTCTCTGAACCATATTAAAAGAGGCACTCATAGAAACTTGTTGCTATCACTTAATTGATAAGAGCACACATTTACGTACCTTGGCAGGCAAGAATAAATGCTTCTGCTACTTCTTCAATCCATCCCTGGTTGCAACTTCATCAACCAAAATAAAGGATTTTCATACTACCTATCTATAATAATAAACTGCATTATGTTGAAACTTAAGGATAGTACTAATAACATAACACTACAGCTACAGAGACAAAATCCAACAGCTTAACAAACATCAATGTTTCTTCTTAATTTGCTTTTTTACTTATCTTCCACACAATAAATATATTTTTATGACATCCACATCAAACTCCTGCACTAAACTAAGGTTTGCTCCCACAGACTTCTCTATTCTATGCCTTACTAAAAGCAAGTAATAAAGGATATATCCCCCGATAACACACCTATTTTGACCTTCGATTTGCAAGAACTAACAATATGACCTTTTTACCAAAAACTAACCCGTAATTTTTCAGCTACAACTTTTCAACGCAAAAAAGAATGAACTGTTATGACACCGTAAGTTTCTGCACAAACTAACTGTTAGATTTTGTACAATAAAAAATGGTCGTCTACAGCTAGTTATTGCAAAATGCGGATGATAATAACTAAAAGTTCCAGAGCCACTAAAGTTCTGTACCTGATTCATATCCCATGACCCAGCATTTATAGGGAAAATCATCTTTATCATCCACCACTGGGATTTTCTTGTAAGTAGAACAATAAAAAGAATATATTATCACTTTCTATTATCACTTTCCCAGAACTACCATTACCATACCCATACCAAAGAGGCCGGAATATATACACAATATGCCATAAAATACCATTTCCACAGAGAAATTTAATGCTACAATATGGTTTCTCCCAGCAGACACAATTACTCATTGGGTAAACCCTTCAGCTCTTGGTTACAACAAGAGCTTAAAAAAAACATACCTGGACACTCATCAAAGCCATACCTTTTTTCTTTCTGTACTTTGAACAGGCCGGATGAAAATTGTTTTTGATAGGAAATGGTCACCAAATTTATGGGTGGAGCTAGCCCTTTTAGCTATTTCACCAACCTTCCGCCATGTCAATACAAAATTTATGCACTATTGCACATGTCTTTGACACAAGTCAAAACTGAATATGCAAATTCAATTAAATGCCGAAAGTTGCAACCAATTTACTATCTTGGTACCTTGGAAAACAACTGATCTTTCAGCTATCACCAACCAAATGAAGGAATAAATAGTATAGAAGCAATACTGGCTCAAGAATATCATGAAATCAACATCACAACAAACATTAATTCCAACACTACTTAATTTAATGAATTATGTTATGAACCTGCACTGTATGTATACCCAGAAATAGCATATAATTATAGACAAAGAACCCAGCAACAACTTAAATATTAAAGACCGAACCCGTGGAACAAAATTATCTTTAATGTACAATTGGTGTTACAAAAAAGAACAAAGATATTCACAATTTGATGTATTGGTGTATAAATTAAAAGGCCATTGCTAATTATTTTCCGACATTTGTAAGCAACCTCATAGACGTAACTTTACATTGAAAAATACTATTGCATGATACCTAATCAACATAAAAAATTGTCTGGGCTCCATATTTTGTCATAAAATTACCTCAACATCTTGTAGATTGACTTGGCAGAAGTGGCGATCTCTATTCCTTGATGGATGACCAAACTAAAACCCGACATTTCAGGTTAATAATTTCCCCAAACCTGTAAGAATGCCAAAATTAGCCCTCCATAATTTGGAAATGAACTCTCCACCAGCAAATGGTAAAGGAAAAACCATAATAACTATCTTCAGGTCAGATGATGAGAGATATTAAAATCAGCATCATTCAGAAGCAGCTTCTATGTATAAAAATCAATGTAAGAGTTCATTGTAATAAAACATTCAATTGATTCTATCTACTACTGCTGGCAACAACAAAGACTCAAACCCATCATTCTTGCAAGAGATTCATTTTCATAGTAACAAAACCAATCTTAGCCAACATCTAAATACTAAAACTATTTACTGAACAATTTTTTTACAACTGAGAGTACAGACATGTTATCAGACCAATTATCCACGTGATTAGATGAGAGGGTTATTGGGTAAACAGTAACTACATTAACCAATAAAGCCTAATTCAGAAGACCTAAATTATTTCTGTTGCATAAGATAATTATAAATCTTCCTGAAATGAATCTCCATATCTATCATTAAACATATACAGGAAATTCTGACAAGTAACTGGCATGTATAGGTATCATGCATTTTACCAACAAATCCTGTTTGGCCAAAATATGTCAAGTGCTTGGTTTACTTGATCCAAGGCCGTGAGTTCAAACCTCACAAGACATCAGGTTCACAGAGACCAGTGATTACCAGTTCAGATTTGATGACCAGGAAAAAGATTGATGACAAACTAATACTACTCCTCCGGGTCCTCCGAATCCAACAAAAATTACCAGCAGATCAACCAAAGGTCAAAAGAATAAATATCAATAACTTTTAGCATTTTACGCCATTCATAGCTTAATCTACAGTTTCATCAGAAAACTAACAAGGTAAAGACCAAATAAATGTCAGTGCAGCAAGAGCCTACTACCACACAGTAGGTTTGCCTCTTACGTTACCCTTTGTAACCACACCACATTACTTCACGCATAAACTGTCTGTCGTCAAATACTTGTATGATTCTAATTGTACTATTTAACATCTAGAACACCTCTCTAGCATTATGCTCTGATTTAGCAGTACAGTATGTCTACTCCCGTTGTAAAAAGGTCCCCTTCTTACCCTCATAATCCCACCTCAGAGCCATGCACAGCGGAAATTATATTGAAGGAGAAGATCCTTCCTTCTCCAGACAGATCTATGTGAGCAAATGTTTATATTACTTCTATTTTGTATCTAAAATAGCTCTTGACGAAGCACCTAACAAGAATGTTACACTCTGCCATGCCTAACCAAGTTTTTTTTCTCAATTCAACAAAGCAAGATACGTAGTTGTCAACTGGACAAATACCTAACATGAATGATATACTCTTTTATCCCTCGCCAAGTTTTGCTTAACAATTATCAATAATATAGGGTAGCGCCCCATTTCTCACCTCCACCCTATATTAATTTTTAAGCCCATATGCAGACTTACATTCCTGCTATGCTACACGTGTAGATGTCCAGTCCTAAACGTGAGGGGGAGTGTTAAAAAAATTCTTAGTTCTTCGACAACTACCACACAGTGGCGACGCAACAACATGAAGTTGAAATTTAATCTTCGTCCACGTGCAAGACTCTTTATCCAACTTTAATTTATTCTTAGAGTTCAGATTATTTCCACTTCCTAATTTAGTTTGGTTTCCTATGTTGCTTAGTATTAGTATTAGTATATCCTATTTAGTATAGAGTTAGTGTTAGTCCCTATAAAAAGGGATGCTCTCATTGTAGAATTCAATAATATTCATTGTAGAGTTAGTCCTTGAAAATCAACAATCATCGATAATATTTTAGAATTCTACACAGAGAATAAACTTTCAGGAATAACAAAGTATTTCAAATGCATTGACACATTTTTATTCAGCTAAGTAATATACGTAAAGACTACAGCTTCTGTACCCCACTCAGTTGCCACTTGTCAATAACCGCAGAGAAAAGCTAATGATGCATAGAGTGTCTTTAACAGTTGAAGCACCCAATAGAGGCAAAAAGCAGGGAAGTAAATGCACAAATACTGGACTTGCTCTTGAAAAATGCAGTCAATGAAAAACTAGAATTCCAATGTCAAATTAGGAAATTTTCTATATTCAGTAATTACAGGAGTTAAGAACAGTGTACTAACCAAGTCAGAAAAATGGGCCTAGACTTGGACGAAACTATTCTCAGGATATATGTCAGGGAAAATTACAATATACACAGTCCTGCCAAGGGTCCCAACAACTTCACTTCGATGCCGCGACCAGCAGATTCAGATTCTGTCCCGAAGCTGAAACTTCATTCAAAGCAAAATATAAAGTACACTTCCAGACCACTGCTAATCAGCACTGAAAACAAAGAAAAACATAGTCATGAGATACACACGCAGAGGTAATTATAGCCAGTAAGTGATTAAACCAATTATAGCCACCAAAAGGTACCTAAATAATTAAATCCCATTTTAAAAGTTGCTGTTAAACTGGCCTCCAACAATTAAGGGAAGACATGTCCGGTCGGCATGGAAGAATTTGTGGAACGCCTTGACCTGCAGAAAGGCCAGAAAAGGGCTTAATCTGGTGAAAATTGGAGCTTAACTGCAAATGAAGTCGGAAGCATAGAAAACTAAGCAAAGGCAGACACTACAAGAGGACCACCTTGGATAGGGGCTCCCATAGGTGGATTAATGGCCGCAGAGTGCTGAACACTCATATTGTTTGATATAGGTCTTTCGTTGTGCGACCGGGAGTAACCTGTCGTGGTAAAATTGAATTAACAAAACTGGAACTGAAGAAAAGGGTACTTCTAATAGAGGAATAATTGCAAATTATAGCGGCCAAAGACAGAAGTCTACAACGGTAAACAAATCTATATTAAGGGAAAAAGAACTTGCATATTTAAAATGGATATGTAAAAATTACAAAGACATGATAGCTTGCACTTTAAGCACAGCAGCATGTGCTATGAACTAAAAACTTCTAATAAGAGGGCGCAAATCCTCAGGAAAGACAAACTTAAGAATTCCATTCAATAGATTTATAGCCCCGATAGAAAAAAAATCATGTGAAGAAAGCAGTCTTTATTTTCAAAGCTTCACCACGATGAAGACACATCACATCATGATAGGAGTACACAGTTAAAATGCATTACATTATTCAACAATACTTGGGCAATTGGGCATGAGATCCTATGCCCACATAATGCATGTCTAGTTTCATGTGCTTCTAGTAGTGAAGTATCATTTATATAATCATAGCTGTGTATCTCAGCATAAGATAAGTACGACATACCATCCTGGACAAAAGAAGGGCCTGGGTATGACTGAGTTCTACTGCCGCTCATACTCCATTGTTCATCAGTAGCATAAAGGTTGCGACTATCAGAATGAGGCAGCACAGGGTACGGACGAGGATAAGGATTCTGATTATGCTGCTGAACTGTGGGTTTTGAATATGAGAAATGACTGGACAGAGGTTGAGGCGGGGCAGGATGTGAAGGTCTTTGCCCAAAAGGTGTACTACAATATTCGTGAGACCCTGGTGGTCGATACACTAGTTGTGGTGAAGACTGTAGTCTTGATTGTGGAGGCAGTAATGACTGGATTGCTACTGATGGTTGGGGAAACAATAATGCTGGAGGCCCAGAAGGTTGTAGAGGAGGTGGCAATGATGGAGGAGGTGGTGGCAGTGATGGAGGAGGCTCGGAAGGTTGTGCGGGAGGAGCCGGTGGAAGTGATGGAGGTGGAGGTGGTGGGGGTGGCGATGGGGATAGTGGAGGTGGTGGAGGAGGTGGTGAAGAGGGCAATGGTGGTGGAGGAGGAGGGGAATCCAGAGGTAGGGGGGGAGATCCCTCCGGTAGAGGGGGCAAGTATGAAGAATTGTTAGAACCTGATTTGAACATATTAGTGTAGTCCTGTTGTTGCAAATCCATTCCAAAAGAAGCAGCTGTGGAGACAGGTCTTCCATCCTTTGGATGTCCAGATGCATCTTCCATTTCAAGCTCACCGTCCACATCTTCTAAGATGCAATGACGCCTGTCATTTGGGGTGACTGTGTGAGTTTCGGACTCCCCTAAAGAATGGGTAGGTTCCACAAGTGTTGCATAGCCGGTTTCCTTAAATGAACTGCTTGGAAGATCATCTTCATCGTCTTCTTCAAATATGTGACATGATAAAAGACCAGGCAACTGAAATGTAGCATTACTGAAACAGCCACCAAGAAATATGTCAGAAAGTTTAATCATTTACCAAAGAATATACAATGACAAAAATATTCAAGCAAATTTGGATATAATTACAAAATAACCAGCCTTGGAACAATATGAGGTTGGAAGAACCAGTATCAATAATGAAAAGTTTGATTATTTTAGAGTAAACTAGAAGAGAAGCATTCAAACCTCCCGTATTCGTCAACCATCATGCCTTCCATTTCTCTGATTGGATCATCTACCGCGCGCTCAGCTCGGGATGGGCGTTTAAGAAAAAAACCAGCACTCACATTATCATTTGGAACTCCAACGTCATCAATGTAGCGCCGGAGAAGAGATTCAGGTAATATCTTCCTCTCAAGCCACAACCGCAAAACCTGTTGTGGAAAGGAACATATAAATAAACCTTGAAAATAAAATGGAGATGAACAGTTTGATGGAAAAGGGAATTACTTGGCCACCCGTGTGACGATTTTCCCGAGAACCCGCGCCTGGTGGAGCACCAGCGCCTAGAAGACGAGGTAGTGCAGCTTGAATTGCAGGGATGTATGAAGCTTCGGCGATGCCTAAAAACGCAGAAGGAAACAAATAGTGTGTCATAGACTCATAGGTATAGAGCGAGAGAATAGAGAAAGCACGTAGCATTCATCACTGTAGATCTTACCTTTCTGACTATGGGAGCATTGGGTGATGGAATCAACAAGAAAGAAAAGGTCCACCTTTCGATGAGAGCTAGGCTCGGTTTCCAATTTCCGTATCAGAAGATCCACAACCTGCAGAAGATCAGATTCTTATAATTTGAAGACCCCATGAAGGGCATGACAGCTCCCAAAATTATATTATCAACGTGATGACCTATAACCAAAGTAATCTCGACGTCTTCCTGTGCAGAGAATTTTGGCTGTACGAATATTTAGTCTAAGGCGCCACAACTATCCATATTCCATTCAAGAAACTACCGAGCAACAGATCATAAATGAAAAGAATTCAATTAATACCAACTTGGCAGGTCAAGAGGTCAACATAAACCACTTCTTAGGCGTGAAGCCGTGAACCAAAAGAAAAGGTGCATGTGTAGAATGATTATATAGCATACCTCATTGGCAATGCCGTACTTGGCACAGTCAATGGCAAGACGAGTTGCACGTCCAATACTTTCTTTAGTCCTTGACAAAATCTCTATCATCCCCTCAAAAGCATCACGAGCCACACCTGCCTCAGTACCACCACTCAATGATCCCCCAGCAACTATGTGTCCCGAACTTACTCTTCTCTCCTCAACATCCTCATGATCAAGTTGATTCTGGGATGAAGACTGCCAACCATGAGCTGAGGGAGAACCTGACTTTGTGTGATTATTAGATCCATGTATATCTTCGTGCAGCAAACTGGTGCTGACCAGGAAAGGCTGTGGTGCTGAGGATGGACTCTGACTTCTCCCATGCGGGTCAGTCGTAGATACAAAGACTGAATCAGGATTGTCAAGAAAGAAGGCATTTGGATGAGCCTGCTTTCTCTTTGCTTGAGCAACAGCAATTAGATGCTTCATGGTCTGAGCAGAATCTGAAATCCTTGAATCAAGCAACGGATTTGTTTTATCTTCTCTGCCAGCTTCCTGTCTGCTATTAAGGCGGAAGGTTAAATACATACCTAACAATGGATGGAAAAGGATGCAAAGAATTTGAAGCAGTTACAAGCTATACATACCTTTCACTTGAGAGAGAACTATTCTCAAATGAAACTTCACCCACAAGGCCAAAGCCATTCATCCGTGAATTAGACTTCGGCACTGTTTTGGATCTTTCTGTTGAAGAAACTGACTTGTTTTTTGGGAGGTTAACTTGATTCTGAGAAGAGTTAAGACTATCAGAGACTGTACCTAAACCCTTAGATGACCCAGGCTGAACCTTGTTTGGAGTCATAGAACTGGAAACTTTTGCTGCTGGTTTTGTGATTTTATGTTGCTCCACTGCCGGTTTGGAAGCAGGAACTGATCGAGGAGAACTTTTAGGCGAATGAACAATTGATTTGCCCTCCTTAGGTCGATCTGATTCAAATTTTGCATGATTTTGAGGAACATCTGCAGTTATTATTTTCTTAGGCCTCTTCGCTAGAGCTTGATGGCTAGACAGCAAGGACTCAAAATGAGATCCGGAAGATGAATCTTTCGGATGCTTATCATACAACGGAGTAGCATCTCTAATTCTCTGCTGGTCATCTTGATAATTATTATGCTTCGGCTCAACAATTTTAACAGTGTTTGGAACTGATACAGGTGCAACATTTCGGGCAGATCCTCCATGAACTGGAGTTTTGGCAGTTTCATCACCTTCATCATCGTAGAGACGGACTGCTCTGCGTTTCTTGTGTGACTGAATGCTCAAACCTCTATTAGAACATGGCACATCAGTCTTGAGTAGAGGTGAAGTCTTTTCAATTTTATCATTATACGTAGGCATTGAAGAATCACAGACAGTGTCCACCACTCGGCCTTTGGGCTCAGATAAGCCAAGAAAAGATTCATCATTAGGAGTTTTCAGCGCCACAGCCATTCCTCTATGGACTTTTGATGACGAATGGATTTCTTCTTTGCCGACAGATGTAGATCTTCTGAAATTTGCATATTTAACTGACTTGTCCTCGACAACATAAGAACTAGGAGAACCCGTTTTAACACTTCCGGAATGTAACATCTCAGAATCAACACACTTGGACTTCTTGGTAGGATGTACAATGTTGTTAGCTCCCGAATTATGCTTTCCATGTTGCTTATCAGAATGCTGGCCCTTGGCTTGCCCCTTAGAACTGGTATATTCCTTCCTGTCGTCAGCTATATTAGCTCTGTTTTTGCTTTTATGCTGGTCTTTTGCCTTTTTAGAAGAATCTGGAGACAGATTATTTGAACCATGACTTGATGCAATTTTTCTTTTTATTCCATCTTTCAAGTGGTCACCACATTCAGGGATATCATGAATGCCGACGCTACCACCATCCTTCACAGATGTTACAACGGAGTTACTAGTCTCGTGTCTTCTTATAGAGCCAGTAACAATTTTCTTAGACTTTGGACCATTTACTAACACCTTATGTCCAACCTCGGGGTTTTGGGCATGTCGTGGAACTCTTACGGAGGCACGAGCACCTTTTTTACCATTGACCAGATCAGTAGTGGAATCATCTTCAGAATCAGATATACGATTCTTCGGTCTAGAACTCAAGCCTTTCCTAGAGCTCATCACATTTGAACGATTTGTGCCAATATTGTCCTCATCTTTATCACTTGAGACATTCTCTCTTCGGTAGGAAGGATTTTCTGGTGTGGAAGTCAATGATGCCTCTCTCTTTTGTTGTACCCCATCAGACACCTTATTATTTTTCCCTGAAGGTAAGTCTCGGGATAAACTATCACTTACATGGCAAGAAGTAGATGGCTTGATATCAGGATTATCAGATTCACCTAGTTTATTTGAGCAGCGCCCCAATCCAGAGACAAAATCACCTAAGCCTTCGGTTACTCCTCCATTCCGAACAACTGTACTTTTCCCATCCTTTTTTGATTCAAGATTTATCCCATCAACAGCGGACTCCTTACATCGGATGACAACCCCCTCAGTATTATCCTCCTTCAAGTCAACAGCCTTCTTTTGCTGCAACTCTTCAAATGCATCTGAGATTTCCTTCGCAGCTTGGCTAAAGTATTTCATTTGTTTACCTTCACACCTATTCAAAAGTTTAGTCTTCAACTCACTAGTGAATGCTTGAATATCAACTGGTGCAACAAAAGCTCTGGCAAGGCAGAAACAAACAGGATTATCAACAAAGAATAAGCACAAGACTCCAAAGAATCATCAAGTAACAAAAACTACCCTGCACAATGTACTGTGTAACAACATCCATTAGACTAAATCAGCAGATAGTGTCGACACAGCAGTGCAGCTTTTACAAACATACCTAAACAAAGACATGGCATTGCCAACACATAAAAAATCATCTTCACGCACCCCAAATATAGGGCAGTTAGCCACACAAAGCCAACTCCTCAGGTTGGCATAGGAATATCATCGATAAAAATGATTTGATTGTGCTAGCACATTAGCATAACTAGAATATATGATCAAAGCACCTCTGGCACCCAATATTTAGTTGTAATGGACATCTTTTACACAGACACATGAGCACATGGTTGAATAAAAAACAGCAAAAAATTAGAAGCCACCATAGCACAGTAAGCAACTAAACATAAATCCCATCTAATGCATCCTCTTCCCATTAGAATCTTCAAAACCATTACAAACCAACCTATAGGAATACCAGGCTGGAACAAGGGATAACTGTCATGCTATTGTTCCAAATGTGTTTACTAAGTATAACAAATTTTTTAAGTTTCATTTTTACCTCTCTTGTACAAAATTTGCGAACTTAGTTTACCATGAACAGTATGTAGAATATCTCGCCTTTAGCCAATTGGCTAAGGTACTCACACTGCTCCAAAATTCGGTGGAAACTAACCACCGTGTTCGATAACTAAAAATCAGAGCAAAAACCGGTCAACTGGGTTAAATTTCTCAACCCTATCAGTTACTCCACTTAGTACACCTTGATTCTAGAGCGTCTCTTTGTAAAACTTGAACGATCTGCAACAGCAAACCTCTTCACTTCTCTCTTGCTTTCCCATCTTGCAATATTTCAAGGTTTTCAAATTTCACATTGGGTTCTTCACCGTTTCACAAGTTTAATTGCAATTTAGGGAGGGCTGCCACAAATTGTGCAGCCCATGGTATTATATTAACAAAGGTCTGGGCCTTAATGTAATCAAATTTGGAAAAAAAACAGTAATATAATGAGATGAGAAACTTATACTGCCCACCAAAGTTAATGCTACATGCTCAAACAAACAAGTGGCAACACAATTATAGGTACTTACATTTCTTTTGTACCAAAAAATTCGACAAAGTACTTCTTGGGGTCAGGTAGTTGCTGCCAATCCTCAGGCCTGCTTATCTGAAAATAAAAATCAGAGAGAAACTCTACCTCAATTACAATTCAAGCACCCTAGAACCTTACACGCCCAAAAGAGTACAACAGCAATGCTGGAAACAAAAAGTGGTAATTTTAGACTTTCAATTCACTGTTATTGATATCACTACGTTGACATTGTGGCGAGCATCAAAGGTTTAAGGTTCTGATATTTTCAATGTTACATCCTGACACTTAAAACTAATTATCTTACAATTGAACAGGTACGTAGAAGAATGGAAGTAGAAACAAGTGTAGCCCACACAAGTCCATATAGAACTTCTAACTAGTTACTTCCATTCATATAACAACTCAACAAATCTAAACTAGTCTTATTATATCCCTCCAGCTACAAAACAAAGTGAATTGCAAACCCTAATTCCAAACAATACAAATCGGCAGATAACACAAGAGCAGCCAAAATTAAAGACGACATGGAGCGTACAGACCTTGGCGGGCCAAAATGGGAAGCCCTTGACCTTGGCTAAGACGAGATCGCCCAAACTCAAGTCGCTTTTACCCTTGGCTTTGCTCGCTCCCCTTTTACGCCCCGGAGCCATGGCGAGACCGGACGATGCACAAATCCTAAATCCAAACAATTCAAAAACCCTATGATGATTTCTGAGCCGGTAGCGTCGGAACCTCGCCGGTCTCGCTTGCCAGTGGCAGTTCCGGCGTCGAAGGTACTACCGCATCGGGAAAATCCGAGAGAGAACGATGAGTCGAGTTTCGAACTGCTCGAGAAACGAGAGCGATACTGTGTCTCTGTGCACACGAAAAGGTCGACGAGAGAGAGAGGTGGTTTTAGAGCTTGCTTGTCTTCGGTTTGGTAATTCTGATAACTCCACAGAGGCTCATGAAGAAGCTTTGGTTTTGTTTCGTCTGCCAACTTTCATTATACAATGTTTTTATTTTATTTCCCCTTCCTGATCTCTTATGAAAATTTCCTTCAAAAAAAAAAGATTTCTTATGAAAATTACTTTTCCATATCGGAAAATTAAAAATGCATTAAAATATCGACGTGAGTTCGTTGAAGGAAATTACAAACTATTGATCAATGATTGAATCCGCCATGTGCCAACTTAACGACAAAGTAACAGTCGTATCATTCAATAGGGGTGAATGAAAACATCTACAATTTCAGACGTTATATTAGTGAATAGGGCCACAAGAAGCAAGAAAAAATCTTTAGCCTCAAAAAGGTTGAGCAATGCGTCCTTCCATAATCTGAGATGTAGGAGATCAGTCTTAAAAGTGACTCATGAACTCACATGACTCGACAAAATAACGGAAAAAGGGGGGAGGAGACATTGCAATCTAAGATGAAAGAAAACGAAAAAGAATGAGATCTCCAAAAGGCCAAAAAAGACAGGAATCGACAACATCATCTAGGAACCTCCAAACTAAATAAACCACAAAATAAAACTCACATTAAGGACCGGAGCAACTAAGAAGACCCTTCCAAATCAATCAAAGAAACTACAAATCCAAAAGACTTTAGACAAGACCAAGATTTATAAAATCGACGCATCCCACATATATAAGGGTGAGAATATACGATTATAACATGAGACTAATAGAGAACTGGAAAAGGTTTCAACCACTGAAAAACCAAGGAATACGAACAAAACAGGAGACGAATGGAGAATTGAGACAACTTCCTACCACTAAAAACCCAACGATCACTCATGTCAAGCTCACTCATACCTAATGAGACGATGAGAGACGTCTTCATTATGTCTGCCACATATATGACACATTTAAAACAGTATTCTAAAAACCCCGATCAGATCCCGCCTAGGCGCCATTTCCTTGTTGACAGACCCGATTAATCCCATATTAGTCCCCAAAAGCCCTAACCGACTACTAGCGCCTAGTGATTTTTAGAACCTTGCCAACAAAATTGATACGTAAAAAATGACCTCATAAGGACAAGACAAGTTTGAAATTAGATGGAACGACATACTTCTAAATTGTAGTAGTCATAAAGACCAAATCAAACCTATAAGCACCTTAATTTTTTCCCTTGAAATTTTAATTACTATCCTCACTGCCCATCATCAATAAATTAATTATTTAATTGTAAATGTGAATTCATTTCTATCCAGTTTCCACCTCATCAATACATTTCTAAATGTAGGGTAAATTTGCACATTACACTCGTTTCTATGGACAGAGATTCAAAGAGAAACCATAAACAATATATTTATTGAAGTATGAATAAAAGTCATATTCACTTCATTTCAGTATGAACTAAAGCAGCTTACACTTCCTCGATTGATCCATTCATCATATGCTTGCTTAAACATTATATTGACAAACGATCAACATTTGTTTCTTCAGCCTGCAAGGAAGATTACTGCATAGCATATTAACAACAATTCACCTAACTAAAAATATATAGATTACACAACAAAATTAATGGATTTCGAAATGAAAAGACCAAAAAATCCAAAAGTTTAGCAACAAAGTGGGGAAATCCTACTCTAGTTTAGTCTAATTATTAATCTAAGGCGTCAATTATTAAGCTAACCTCCGCCCACCCGTGTTTCCAATTAGATGTATCATCACTAGGGTTCGAACCTCTGACCGCCAGGCCAACCCAAGTGGGCAAATGAAAGGAACAAAGAGTCCAGAAGCAAGACATTTTTTTATAACATCAGCATGAAGTCAAGAAGTTAAGAACCTATACTGAAATTTTGTCTTTGGCTTCATTATTTTGACTGGCAATGGCATCAGCTACAAGGGACATGGGTCTCTGATCCATAACCTCATCAATTATGCCAAACTCCTTTGCCTCTTCTGGGGTCATAAAATAGTCCCTATCCATGTTCTTTTGGATTACTTCTATGGACTGTCCAGTATGCTTAGAGTACAAGCCATTCAGTGCATCCCAAATCCGAACAATCTCCTTAGTGTGAATCTCGATGTCCTTTGCCTGTCCACTGTATCCACCTGAAGGCTGATGAATCATGATCCTTGCATTTGGAAGTGCCCTTCTCTCCCCCTTAGCCCCAGCAGCCAAAAGAAGAGACCCCATTGATGCAGCTTGACCCAAACAAATCGTATTGATTGGAGACCGAATGTACTGCATAGTATCATAAATTGCCAGACCTGAATACAAGTAATCTCTTCAGGGAAGTCATTATAGTTCATGAAACCGAGTTGTGGCAAAAAAAAAATTATACTGTCATATTATCAAAACAAGAGGCAATTAATATTCAACTGAGAAAGATAACTAAAGTTCGGGGCTAAACAAGGATTTGACTTGGTTCAGACAAACCCATTCAACAATTGTGAAATCCAAGAACTACCAACATGGCAGCTACATATGTAAAAGGAAGCCATTACAGTGGCATCTTGCTACAATGGGATAGGAGTTAAGGAACTGCAAATCAACTTGAGGTGTAAGCTAAAACTAGATAAGAACTTAAGAAAAGGGTTGATCTGAATTCCTATGTCCAAACACTATCCCACATTCTTTGTTGACCAGAGTAACGAATATTGAAAACCATTACGAGCTTCATATAATTGCTACTATAATGCACAGGTCAGCCCATGAAGAGTAAAAGTGAACACGGTCACTAAAGTAGATATTTTGCTGTGATTAAATCAAAGTCAAGGCAAAAACACTGAAAAAGTCCAGCAGCTAAAGGAATACGAGTTCAGTTTAAAAGTTTAAAAATCTGAAGAAAAAAAATACAAACACTCAGTGAGTCCAGCAGATAAGGGATAAGAGTTCAGTTAAAAAGTTTCAAAGTCTAAAATAATGCATTAGCTGATGGCAGGAGTAGTGGCTCCATGTAAAGGAGAGCAAATCAATTTTACATTTTCAAAATCCCGATTCCCTCAAAGGAACAACATCAAGAAACTAGATTGTCCTTGATCATAACCATGAGCATGATGTGATCCAAACAAGAATGAAATCAAAGCAGGAACAATAGGAACTTCAACAGCTGATATAATGTGAGTCATGTGTGTGCCATCAGGTTCCAAACTCTCAAAAGTAATGTAACTTACGGCTGTAGTAATGGGTCAACAAAACAGAAACCGAATCCCCAGAAGTTAACAACTACCACGAAACTAGACCGGTATTTGATCATAATCAAGTGAATGATTCAATCCAAACTGGGAATGACATCAAAGCAGGAATTCTAAGCAACTCCAATGGCTGATGAAATGTCAGTTCTGTGGTACAAGGTTTCAAATTCTCAAAATAAAATCACCCGATTGACGTAGTAACTAATGGTAATGGACCAAAAAAACATAACCCCAATTTCCGGGCAGAACAACCATAAAGAAACTAGATTGGTGCTTGAACACATTCATGTTTGGGTGATGCAAATCATGATATCCAATTAAGAACTAACTGAAAGCAGGAGTCCCCCAACAGCCGATGAAAGGTGAGTTCTATTTTAAAATTCTCAAAACCCAAGTAGTGGATAGCCGTATTAATGGCTCAATGAATCAAAAGTCCAATTCACAGCAAAGAATAACAACTAGATTGATACTTATCATAATCATGTCAAGGAAGCAAACAATTTAAATTAAAAACAGAAGCCAATTCCCAACAATGAGCCACAACACAAATAAGAAACTAAACTAGATTGACCACTTGGTACCCATTAAAATTCAAGCAAAAATGAGGAGTGGGCAACTAGATTGATAACTAGATTGATACTTATCATAATCAACTAGATTGAAGCAATGAATAACAACTAGATTGATACTTATCATAATCATGTCAAGGAAGCAAGCAATTTAAATAAAAAACAGAAGCCAGCCAGATAAAGAAGGAACGTATTAGTTGACAGCATCAGCAATACAAAAACCCAATTTCCCAACAATGAGCCACAACACAATTAAGAAACTAAACTTGGTACCCATTAAAATTGAAGCAAAAATGAGAAGTGGGCAAGAGAGGAAACGGAGAAAAGGAGGACCTGCGGTGACGGCGCCGCCGGGGGAGTTGAGGTACATGTGGATGGGCTTGGAGGGGTTCTCGGATTCGAGGAAGAGGAGCTGAGCCACGACCACATGAGCCGTGTCGTCGGAGATCGGACCGTTGATGCACACAATACGCTCCTTGAGAAGGCGGGAGAAGATATCATAGGCGCGCTCGCCTCTGGAGGAGTGCTCGATCACCATCGGCATCACACTGTACTGCCGACCCGAATCAGCGATCCGTGTCGCCTTCCTCGCCAAAAATCTGGCGCTCGAAACCAAACCTCTCATGGCTCGAAGATGAACAATCAGAGACGCAGATAAAATGAGGTACGAAGGGTTTAAGAGAGTGTATGGCTTCTGAGTTTACAATCGATGGCTTTCTTCAGATCCCGAAAATGCGTGCGGTGAAGAACGAAAAAGAAAAAAGTTTCTGTTATGGGCTTCGGATACATTGTATTAGGCCCAATTGCAATTTTTTTTTTGAAACAAGCTTCATTAGTTAGAACGGAACCTTATATGACATGAGTGTTACATTCATCAATCGGTGTCGGGAAACCCAACACCGATCAGTACGATAAATTTCTCTCAACTTTCCGGTTTGATATTTCCGAACAGTCAACAAAATTGTGACACAACGCCTAAAGACTCAACAAAACATCCTACTACAAGCTAGCGTTCTTATGAGGTAACCAAACACCCCGGTAGACTCTGGGTGCAAAAAAGTCTGACGCTCGGGCCGTTGTTAGTCGTTTCATCGGCAGAGGTGATTGTTGCCTCATCGGCCCAATTGCAATTATTTAGTATTCCTTTCAACTTTTATATTCTACAACCTAACTTTTTTAATGAGTAGCATTAATGAAAAAGGTAAAAGATTTTTGATATAGTGCACTTCAAAATACAAGTTATTTATTTTATATTTTAGGGTAAATTTCAT
>JAYMSV010000076.1:0-23250 GCA_036897745.1 Erodium moschatum
ACGACCGAAATAGAGATAATAGTTATTTTTATCAAGTCGGCAAACCCTAGTAATGAACGAAATGACATAATAATCTGCAGGTGCCGGAGAGCGTGGTGGACAAGAGATCGACGGCTTACAACAAGGGGAGAGTGTTCATCCACGGCTCGGATGAGATCACGGCCAAGGCTTACAAGAAGCAGTTCGAGGCCGACCTGGCGGGCTTCCTGGCCGCCCGATCGGCGGAGATGAGGAGGGGTGGGACCATGTTCCTCGTCTGCCTCGGCCGGACCTCGGCGGACCCCACCGACCAAGGTGGGGCCGGCGTCCTCTTCGGGACCCACTTTCAGGAAGCTTGGGATGATCTTGTCCAAGAGGTAATCATAACGGTAACATTTATTATATACATGTGTAGAGCTTCTTAGGAGACCAGAAAGTGCATGTGACAATGAGAAGGTCGTGGTAAAGAAGATACAATATAGGCTCCCCCGGCCTGATTATATATACAACACGACATTAAAATATTATTGGACCGTCTGTGTATGTTCAACATATACGAAAGTAGTTGAGATAAGAACAAAATCGAATGATGATATTGGTGTAAGGTGTGAAATGAATTGTTTAATTTGTAGGGTTTTTCTAAAAGTTGTATGTGCATGGCACAAGATTATGATATGTACCATGTACACTAGAAAATATTAGGGAAGACAAAGGAGGCCAATTGGATCATTCATAAATCATAGCTTGAGTGGGACCCAAGAAACAACATTATTAACTAGATCTCATCCCTTAATCTAGTTTTCTAATTAGGATACTTAAACAAGGTTTATGATAAGGTATTCATTCACTTGATCAAAGGACTTCTTTAGATATATTAATTAATGTTCTTTGTAAAACTTTTCATTAGTAGTTGACTGTATTAGAGGATCATCACGGATAAGTTCATTTATCGGTTCGGATTGAGGTAAGAGCATCTCCAATTCTAGACTCGTGTTGGCTGATGAAACAAAAGTAAAAAAGAGAAAACAAAAAAAATATTAAAATAATCCCAAAAGCCGGCGATGCATTCCACTGGTGGTAAGCTCACCAACGGCGCGAACCGTCGGCTTAAAGGAAATTGTACAGAATATAATTGGATCCGTCGGTGTTATCAGCTTACCAGCGGAGGTTACTGGTTGATAGTGCTGACTGATAGGAAATTATAATATTTTTTTCGAACAGCCACTGAAGATGCTCTAAGCTGTACAGAAAGAGTTCATTAACAAGAGATATAAGGACAACAGAGAAATAACGATGTTTTCTTATATTCGTGCAAAACCAGACTCTGATATCATATTTTATATTCTATCTAACGATTTAATTTATTATTTGCATTGTAAACTAGGGGTTGATAAGTAGTGAGAAGAGGGACAGCTTCAACATCCCAATATTTGCACCAAGCCTACAAGAGTTCAAGGAGGTGGTTGAAGCCAACGGCTCATTCGGCATCAACAAGCTCGAAGTCTTCAAAGGAGGGAGCCCCCTGGTGCTGAACCAGCCGGAGGACTCGGCCGAGGTCGGCCGAGCCCTAGGGATCAGCCTGAGGAGTGTCTCCGCCGTCCTGGTGGAGAATCATATCGGCGAGCAGCTCAGCGCCGAGCTGTTTTCGAGGGTGGAGAACCGAGCTACGAGCCATGCAAAGGAGCTTCTAGTCAAGCTACAATTCTTCCATATAGTTGCATCCCTTTCCCTTTCTTAGTAAACAAAAAAGACTTGGATTGATTTGAGTGTTGGTTTTCGTTACAATATTGTAAAATAAAAAGAAAATAAAATCATGCAAAAGAGAGATAGATAGGGTTGTTTTCTGTTCTCTTTTTGTATGTGTTCTCATGGGTTTATTGAAAGTTAATGCGTAGTTTATATAATCTCTCTTTATCTTTCTTCTTGTACTATATATTGTATTCAGACATTTAGGTAGTGCTGTTGTAGGGCGGTCTAAGTTTTATTACGGCGTAACCTAAGTACTTAGACAACACTACATTGTTTCGTTAGTGTTGGATAGGAGACGCCGCGTAAAAAAGCGCCTTCAAGTACTAGCGGGTGCAAAAAAATTATAACGTCTGCGAAGTGCCACTTAAGAGGTGTTAGACGTAGTGTCGTGCTTGATGGTTGACCAATGTTGCCTAAATGCTACTTTAAAATATAGTGTTGCCTACTTTAAATGCAGCGTTGCTTAAGTTGAAACTTAGAAGACTCCACATTTAAAATATGTGGTCTCCTAAGTGAGAACATAACCGTAAAAAAAAAAAAACAGGGTAGGGTTGATCTTCCCGTACCCGTTCCTTCTGTTATTCACAGTTCATCCAATACGCTTAAATATTATCATAAATATATTTTATAACTGAAAGTTTCACGGTTTTATGTCCGATAATTAACGGGTTTTCGTTACATTTATCTGAAAGCAAACGCTTTCCTTATTTTCTCACTACGATGTGTTGGAATGTGAAGGGCAAAGTAGAGAGGGTTTTTGCTTTGCTTTTGTATATATGAAGAGACCACTTTGTCATTTGGTGTAACATAAAATGAGAACCATTCCTTACTTTTATCTCCACTTTTACAAGCTTTCTCGAGCCATTTTGAACCCATCCTTTTAGGTAATTAGCCTAGAAATTTGAGGTTGATTGTGATTGGAGGATGGGTAGTTATTTCTGTTTGTTGGGAGCCACATATTTCTAAAAGGAATATTTTTTTGGTTCCCTCCCTTTTATTGTTTGATCATATTAAACAGCTATGATTATATATAAAAAAAAAGTACATTGACTTCGTTTAGTTTCGTTCTTAACAATATAGAGAGCACATAGTTTCTTTCCTTGACTAATATAAGCAACCACATTTATGTACTTCAAAGAATACAATACAATACAATACAAGAAACTTATAGCTACTTCTTCATCCTCCAAACTAGGGTAAATCTTAGAAGCACCAATAATAAGGTTATTGCATAAAAATACGAGGGTGAACTTTCAACCCTTTTCAAATAAATATAATAACGAATCCTCCGTTCTGAATCATTTTTTTCATTCTTCGAGCTCTGTCTCCGACGAATGAAACACGAATATATCAGCCTCTTCAGGCATCCGAAAGCTGACTTTCTTCTTTCCCTTCCCACTCGAGCTTCTAAACAACATTGGGCTATCTTTTTTACTATAAACACCACTACTATTGCCATGACCTTCATCCTCCTTGAGCAGCCTCTCCTTGGAGACACTATTCCTAGGATGGATCTTCTTCGACGACTGTCTGAAGACGACGAACTCTCCACCGTTGTTGGAGCTCGTGTTCTTGCTCAAGGTTGCTGGTGAAGCAATGAGCCACTCTTCTAGAGTACTGCACTCTTTGTCCCTTTTCAACTTGTGCATGTGCTCCTCCACTTTAGGGTTCGTATCTGTTTTTGATGCCTTGGATTGGCCAAAACATCCTCCGCAGTTCCCAAAACAAGACAGGCCTATACCCATTTGTTGATTCTGATTCTCAAATATGTCATGTGTTTTGTTTTGGGAGGATGATGAGAATTATATAGGTTACCGGGTGACGGAGATTCCAACGTTGGAATGTAACTTGAATCCTAGTTATTGTAAAAAAAAAAATGTGTCTGTGTACACACACACTATACAGAAATGTGATTGGATCAATTTACCAAGCCTCCTATGTCCATAAGAATGGCCACCGGTTGAGTTATGTATTGTTGGAGAGCCACTAAGCTAGGTTAATAGGACATTAATAATAGTACTTTGTAAGAGAAAAAACTAAGTTAATAGAGACCGTTCCACAATGATATTTAGCTTTTTTATTCTCTTTTAGTGAAACGGAAGTTCTTATGAACAAGCCGTATGGCAAAGGATTGGACGGGCAAAGTTTAGGACATATCCGAGACATACTCTATAACAAACATATCTGGTTATTTCAGGCGAAAACTTAGAATATCTTTCCCTATTCCCGTGAGGTGGCTCGACAATCATTTTTTCCTACTCGATTCGACTCGACCTGTTTTGTCTAGGACGTACCTTGGTCCTATGGTGAGGACCCATGGGAGGAGGAGAGGATTATTGTAGGTAATCGAGGAGTTATCCGGGAAAAGGAGCAAAGGGATCGGATTGTACCAGATCTCATCGGGACGAGGTGTGTCTCCTTAACAGTGCTCGCTTGCCCCTAGTAGGCATTGGACGCGATGTCCCCACTGATCACCTTTGTAGGCAGGGGAGAGTGTCCAACACCTACTTCTTCTGTTGTAAGAAGAGAGTAATAGTAGCCTGGGTTGGGGGTAGGGCATAAATTTGCCTCAATTCAGCATCTCCGATCCCCGAGGAGTCTACAAGTCCCCTGAAGAGAATTGGGACATATCAAGAGTTGGGGCATGGACCATCTCCTTTCGGCTCGGGTTAGTCAGGAGATCTTGTATTACCTGATTTGAGCCCGTTCGTATCAGCGTCTACCCCGGGGCATAGCCAGGCATAGGCCTCGTGTGCATCCCGCTCCACGGACACGATGGGTCCTTAGTTAAGAAATCATGTATGAGGTCCAGGGGGCCTTATTGAATCGTGGCCGGAACGGGAGGCCTCGGGGGCGAATGGAATTCGACCAGTCCTCACAGATGCTTGAGATAAGGTTGGGGGCTTCCTCGGTCATTAACGAGATATCAAAACGGGGTTGTTCGTGCTCTCCCCCTGGGGACATTCACCTTCAACATGTCTTATGCAGGCACATGAGAAGCAGAACGTAGGGAGCCGCTCGTACTACAAGCGAGCCCATATAAAATATTGTTGCCCTGGAAGACGGAGGCAGATGGTTCAACGGAAGGGGCGAGCAAGGTCCATCCCCATGTCAGGGCCCATTGATAAGCATCCACCGCCACAAATCCACCTAGGTATTCACCGATCGTGATATTCGTCGTATTTATGAGGCCTTCCGACGAAAAATCAAATGCCCGAGTCTAGAGCAGAACCCGAGAAAATGGGAGGGTCGATGGATTAACCTGTTGCACAACATCCTCAAGTATAAGAGAGGCTCGGGTGAAAGACCCCAAATCCTCCTAGTCGGACCAGGTCCTTCGCCGCCAGAGACGTGAAGTAGAAACCCGAGATGCTCCAGACCAAGTCTTTGATGACCAACCCATTGTGGCCCGACACCTTCATCACGAGACCCTCCTTCGCAGACGGTTACACGGAGGGAGCGGGGAGGTCCATAGGGTCGAAGGCAGGAAATGACGGAAGAAGGGTCGGGGAAGGACTATTTGAAGCCTTGCGAGATCTGGAAGATTCGACGAAAGACGATAACGTCCTCAATGGCATTTCTCGAGGAGGACTCTCGGAACCCGTCATGCCAATGATTGGCGCAGAAAGCACTGAGACTGATAGAGGAGCAAGGCCAAAAACATTTGGTTGGGAAAGGTGAGTGGTTGCGATGGGTGGCACCATAAAAAAATAAAACTCAGAGAGAGAAACCCTACAAGGGAGAATTTTTCGGTGATATTAGCTTAGGGTAGGCTAACATTGATTTTATTATAAAACTATAAAAATTAAGTAACTATTTTTCAAACCGTTATTTGTATAAAATTAATAAATTACAATAAAATTATAATAAATGAAAAAATTGGAACGAAATTACATTAATATACAAATAATAAATGAAATTGTATTATATCAGAAACTAGAATGAAATTACATTAGATTAATACAGAAAACTATGGCTAATATATAGAGACTATCCCACAATATACTAGGTTAATACTGATTTTATTATAAAATTAAAAAAAATGACTAGAGTTTTGAGTTCTACATTTTTAGCACGAACCAAACTTTTTATTGTTATGAAAATAAAAAGGTCATAATGACCGTACAGACGTGGAAAGCAATTAACAAGATGAGATATGGCTTCAGTGATGGTCGAAACACTGATCCCATACCTAAATACCCGGTTAGAACCAGGAATATGCTAGCGGTGGTTCCCTATTCCAATTATGCTTAGCGATGTGAATCCATTGAGTTTTGCTCGTCTCGACTTGATTGATATTGTCATGACGTAGCATGCAATCAAGGAGTATGTTAGGGAAAGGAGGAGGCTGGGAACCAGAAGGTATCTGATTCACATAGGTCGGGGTGTGGCTTCTCATAAACCCCCCGAGGTGCCCTGGGTAACTCATGGCGACTTGCGAGGCCGCTCACCGTGCCTCGCTACTATCCCATCGGTGCAATCTTCCTCAGCAGTGTCCATGAACTCCAGGCTGCCTTGGGTGGGGGAATCGTATCCTTCCGTCTCCAGGGAGGAAAAATACCAGCGGGGCTCCTCTAGGCGGTGGGTAAGGGGCTAGACTGGTTACCGTAAAAACAATATAACGTTGATCGGTACCCCAAGCAATGATGTGTACAGTAGGTTTGGAACTTGGAGCAGGTTGGATTGCACCAGTTTGTGGTGTGGGCAGTGGGGGCTCCAGCGGATTGTCCCTTAGTATGCTGGCTAGTGATTGGGTGGTCCCCGAGTTGTATCCCCCGATGATGGGGGCGGTGGCGATAGGGGTTAAGGTGTCGTCGTGTGGTCGTCCCGGTTCCGAGGTCTCGACTGCGACACTAACGGCCTTGCAATTTTGGTAGTCAAGTTGATGGGTATGTCCCCAATGTGTACTATTGGGGTTCTATCTATGAGGATGATAGGGTACATGTGGTAACTTTATGGTGGATGGGGGATAACAGCGGTATCTCCGGCCACGGGAGGTGGTGGCGGCGGCACCGGGTCTCATTGAGGACGGACATAAGTAATTTGAGGGGGATCGAGAGTTACCTCGGGCTGCATCGCGGCAGGAGGAGACACGATCGGAGGCTAGCGGGGCAACCACACCCATCCTAGGCGCAACGAGGAAGGTGACGGATACTGGATCGTTGGGAAGATCACGACGGTAGGAGATTTCGGATTGGAGGCATGCACAAACGGTAAGAGGTCCGCTTGCGCGGGGAGACGTGACATAGCCCGAGATCAATGACAGCGAGAGCGCGGGGGACCAGCTCCGACTGTCGATCGATGCACCACATCGGAGGATAGTGGAGGCGTAGCTACAAGAGCCCTAGGGTCGACAACGTCTTGAGAAAGCATTTTTTTGAGAAAGAAAATCAGGGAAGATGAAAATTCTACTTGAGTTTTAAGTTTAATTCTCTAAAAAAAGAATTATAATTAGAGAGAGGTTTATTTGATATGAATGCCTTGTCTTTATACACTTGAGAGGTTTACCCTTTTATCCTATATCTTTATTTCACAGACTTGGATTAACAAATCTTTTATTTGTTGCAGGGGGGAATTACTATACAAGGGGAGAATCACTTTTCGATCAAGTCTTCGAGAAATAGGCTAGTGCTCCTTTCTTGCTCGGAAGTGCTCTTTTCTTGCTCGGATAGATTAGTGGAGGAAAGAATGATCCTGACAAAGTGGGCTTGGTTATCATAGTGGGTTGTCATGAGTTTAGATAAATGGCTTCTACTGAAGCGGGGTGGTTATAACGGTTGGGTGAAGTTTGAAGGAACCCCAATCCATGGGTGGACTCAAAGAAATTTGGAGATAATCGTCTGATCGTGTGGCACGTTGTGTTAGTCCAGCCTTTATCCTTAGATGGTACGAGTTTTGAAGTTTCTTGGATCCTTCTTCATGTCTTGAAACCCCTAAATTCCCAGTTAGTGGAGGTGGAGTTGGGTGGTGAATTGCATTCGGTTCATATATCAGTAGCTGATCTTGACCAGATATCTGATATTCCATCTGTTAAGTTGAGGCAGAGGGTGGTGTTTATCAGTCGGAAGTGGTTTCTTCTAAGGGTGCAGATAGTAGTGGGCAGTCAAGCCCGATCTTAAGCGTCAAGTAGAGTGCGATTCAGTTATTGAGCCCGGGTTCGGACACTCCTAGCGTGCAACCTTCACATATGGTGGGGCACAGTGCGGGACATTCTGAGAGTGGTATGGTGGTGCCGGAATCACAACATACACCGTTCTCTGAGGATTTGGAAAGAACAATGTCTGGGTTAATAGGAAGTCATAAAAATAAAAATGAGAGAGGGGCAAGGAGTTGGCGGTAACATTGGGGCTCTTTCGGACGAGGTGTTGGCTGCTAAAGCCTTTGGACCCAAGCCCACGATGGATAAAAGTCAGATGGCTACAAAGGCATGGGCCATTTGTAGCAGGCTGGACTTCAAATCAAAAGTTTCAACTGATAAGTTTCGACGTGAATTGGACCGGCTCGACGCAAAATTACACCCGCATGAAACAGAAGCCGACCACGTCGTGCTTGAAGAAGAGCTTCCTCCTTCTTCCTCACGTAAACGCGACTAGTCTCCTCTACATTCTTAACTCTCATGGAATGTGAGAGGGGCCTCTTCATCTTAGAAGAGGCGTTTGTTGGGGGTAGTTGTGATTTTCTGTTTTTCCTTCTTCCTTCTTGAGATTGTTTGTGAGGACAAAGTTGTTGGTGTTTCTTCTGTGGTCTCCAATTTGAAGATAGTGGTCATCTCTTAGTTCTGTGTGATCTTTGTCTGACTGGTCTGGTTCGACTTTATGATTTGGTGGACCTGAGATGGTCTTGTTCATCGAATGTGAGGGACCTTCTGATTTCTTGGTCGGACTTGATTCCGAGGTGTTGTAGGTACGTGGAACACACGATCCAGAAGGTTCAGTCAATACCCTCGAAAGTGGGAAGGGTTTTATATCCGGATATGGTGTCAACCTCTCCGAAAAAATGGCGTCGATATCCGTTGATTAGTTGCAAGGGCTCCATTCGATCCAAAGGGAATGAGGCCATGAGGTTCATGGTTTTTTTTTTGTTTTTAGTTGTGTTTTGTCTGCTGTTTTCTCTCTTCTTGGCTTTGTTATGTTTTGGTTTCAACTCGTCCAGTGGTTGCGTTCTTATATCCTGTTTTTAGTCTGCCTTTGCACAACCTATTTCTTTTCTCCCTTTGAGAAAGAAGTCTTTATAAAAATATATGTGATCAAAAAAATATATTAATATCTTTAATAACTTGCACTATATTGAATTTTCGACCCACTCCCATTTCGATACTTGAAAAGGTTCAACCCGACTTTATAACACTTGGCCTTAACAAATCACGAGGATAGCAACGTTACCAAACTTTCGACTAACCTATTGCTTAATCTTCAAGAAAAACATAGGGTTCATCCAATTCTTCCCCATCGGATAGAGGTATCATAGACAACTAAGGCTAATAAGGATAATCTTTGGACTATATGACAACATAAGACAGCATAGCATTGGCTTATCCACCTTGTTCCATGGACACAAGTTCGGGTGATAAATGCAAAGAACACCACACATAGCTATTCTGTGGGAATCAACCAAACAGACTCGGACAAAACATCACTGTAACATGTTTCCACAACCCATGACCATTTATCATAAGAGGCACAAGCTAATGAATCCAGCATCCCATATAGATCATAGTTCTTGCAATAAAACAGACTCATAGATTCTCTAAGACAATGACCGGAGGAGTTCATAAGTAAGGATTTATCCAGGCAGTAATGTTAATAGTTATCGACTAGACATCATAGTTATCTCCCAAATGCCATGCAAGACAAACAACAAGTTGTGGTAAAGAGGTTATGATTAAAGGCACAGACAAAGATGGCTTTATAACATTCATTTTACATTGTTGAGGAAACCACCTATACACATTTTAACAGAAAGCCGATATAAGCTCAAAAGTGCAGCTAGCAAGAACATAATCAAGCGCATTTCTATTTAGAGAAAGCTAATAATTAGGGAAGTGCCACAGAAGACGGCTTTCTAAATGAAAGCTAATCATACCAAAAAAAATGAATGATTATCTGGTAAGCTTTCCATAAATTGTACTTGTAAACATGTTTCCTGAGAACTGTTCTTGGTAACAGAATAGTGCTCACCAAACTTGCTTGTATTTTAAGACCCATCAGCAATACCACACTTCCTATTTCTCTTCCCATTTTATGTTGGGCCTTCTCCACCTTACCCTTTGGGCCTTTATCCAATCTTTATTGGGCCTCTCTCAAGGTGGAGGTCAAGAATTAGGTGCCCTCTTACCCATAAGGGAGCCCATTTCTAGCTTGATACATCAATCTTAAAATTTTCTTTTAAGAATAAAAAAAAAGTTGGTGCTCCCTTACTTCTACATAAGTAAGGTCTTGACCCCAAAATGCTTTGATATGCCTGATTTAGTAAATAATAAAACATGTAATAGCATCAATCTACGTCCTGTGTACCAAAGATCCCACTAGGACTCAAAAAAAACAAAAGGGGACAAGGTTATTTCCTTGAACTCTTATAACTACATATAAAACATAGTTGCATCTTAAAAACCTAAAGCATAATGTAATTTGAATATCAAACAACAATAACTCTCATTCATATTATGTCCAAATAGAAACTATTCTTTGTGCAAATACTCCACAAATTCTGCAAACCACAAGAAATAAAAACACCTAAATCCATCCCAGCACACAAAAGAAGAAACTTACTGACCAGCCGATGGATTCGTCAGCAATTCAAGAGACTTTTTCAAGAAGTCCACAGCAACCGATACATCATCGAACGCCAAAGCTCCAACTGCAAATCTAGCAGCCTTGTGCGCCTCAGCGATTTTCTCAGGAGGCGGTTCGTAATTGCAGTCATATTGGAATGTTTGAGCTGAACTAGGGGCAGGTTCTGGAACAGCCCCATTTCTGCTGCTTGGAGAGTATTGTGTAGTAGTTGTTGGTGGAGCCACCTGAGTTGAGTAGTTCGGATCAGGACCTTGATAGTAAGATGCTGGAGGATGAGACGGGACTGATGGGAGGGTGGTCTCTGCAAAACTAGGGTAAGATTGGAAATTGGGGTAAGAGTAAGGAGGAGGGGGCTCATGAGAAGGGTATGTGTGTGGCAAATGATGATTGGGTTCTTGTGGGTAGGACTCGTGATGGTATGGTTGGAAATGTGTGGAATTTTCGGGTCTGGCTGGTGGAGGAGGTTGATGAAGATCATGGGGAGGAAACGAGGAAGAAGGGTATGAAGGAGGTGAAGGAGGAATGTTTGTGGGGTATTGGCCGTTCACATCATCACGGAACTGAGGAGTTTGGTTGTTCACATTATCATGGAACTGAGGAGTTTGGTTGTTGACATTGTCATGGAACTGAGGAGTTTGGTGGTTGACATTATCATGGAACTTTGGAGCTGGTGGGATGCTTGGAGAATGGTAGATGTTGGCTTCATTGTGAAACGAATGTGCTGGATCCGATTCATGTCCGGGACTAGCAGGTGCAGTTTCGTTTGATGTAACATCCTGCAAGGAAAGTATAGTTCAAGACCAACCGTACAATCATCTAGCTTCTCCAAAAACAAAAGTAGAACATCCAAATTATTTATTGGAAATTTAATGGGTTTATTACACCTAGCTAACCCTACTCTATTTAGCCAGAAAGTGACAAAAATGCCTTTGGCCCTGATGTCGAAAAAGACTATATACGCAACATTTTGATTAGATGTGCAAACAGTTGAGTAAATATAAACAGACTCCTTTAAAAAATAATAGGGGTAACTTCATTATCATTCAAAAGACTCCTTTTTTGAAACTTAAGGTAGCTGCAAAACGAGTTTGGAACTTAGGTGTAGCTTAGCTAGGTGAAAAAATGTGACTTAGTTGTAACTAGGTGTAATTATACAGTAATAAAAATGAACACGCATAGGATTAAACACTAGTTTTAGGAGATCAGCATCATGGGATTGCAAGATATGTTTCAAGGATTCTTAGATCATAACATATGATAAGAACAGGGTATTTGGCTCTACCGCTATTAGCAACTAATTTTTTTCATTTATGAATGTTGAAGTTCATGAACTAGTCATGAGCTCAACTGCCATTATCTTATAATTCTCAGGTATATATTTATTTTCCTAAGACCTAAAGTAGATAAGGAGAACAGGATTATATACTTGATATGCCTTCCTTTATGGCATTTAATATTTTCTTAGGGTGGAAGAGGAAGAAGGGTTGCAGAAGTATGGATGTAAAGGCACAACTATAAACAAGACACCTTAAATTCTATAGGGTAAAGAGAAATTATTATCCTTTGTTTGCAACAAATCAATAAGCAGTGTGATGCACATTGTGATGATTTCATCAAATAACTCAAGGGTTAACAGCACATAACTACCTCTATGACCCCATAGTAAATTTTCCACAGACACATGACTACGCTTATGAATTTCCACGTGTCACCATCGCACTAAATAGACGGAACCATCAAAAAAATTTCATCGCGTGAGTTCAAGAACAAAATCAAAGTGGAGTCGGAAGAGTAAACGTGAGAACTAGTTTAAGATATCGTAAAATTTGCACTGACGTGGAAGTCATGTGGCAAAATAAAAATGAATTTTTTTTATAGTTTCCATCTATTTTGTACAATGGTGACCCGTGAAAATTCACAAGGGTAATCACGTCTGTGAAAACTTTACCATGGATTCATGTGTTTGTAGAAATATACTATAGGTTCATGTGTTTGTGGGAAATTCATAAAGGTAATTATGTGCAATTTACCCATAATTCAAATGAAAGTCCCGCTATTCAATTCAACAAGAACATGAAAGTTAGGACCATACATTATATGCGCCACCAGGTGTACTTGATGGGACTGATAGATCATCATCACCATCAGGAGGGCCTGGTGTGGGCTTTCTTCCTTCTTTCAAAGCTTTCCTTATATCTGCTGCTTTCCAAACTGCATACTTCTGTTTCTGCTCAAGCTACACAAAAGAAAATATATAAAAAATTACTACACAATAAAGTTAATCATATGTTCGAATAAAATCCGATTGAAAAACCTTGATTTAGCTAATATAACAAAATCAGAAACTTACTTCAGGATGAAGTGGACCGAACTGGCTGAGAACCTCAAAGAAAATGCTTGCAGCATAAAATGTTTTAGCAGTATTTCTGAAACAAGATCAACAGCTCAGTTCATAATTCATCCTAATGAGAAAAGGAACAGGCCTTAATATCTTGAACTATAATTTGATTTCAAATTAGAAAAGGAACAGTTTCTAATTTCCTCCTAATTAGAAAATGGTAATTTTAAATCATTTATAGTTCAAAAGGAACAGCTCAATTTATATATCATTATGCGTCTGTCATGCAACATTAATTACTCTTGAACTATAATATGATTTCAAATTACCATTTTCTAGTTAAAAGTAGGGAGTATTGCAAGAACTTTCAGTGAACTATGCGCGTTTTGCAAATACTATCGGTGAACTATATTTTTTTTTTTCCAAAAAGCATCCCCCGACTATTTTCTGTCTGCAAATCCACTAAAGGGGTTAATTTTTTTGCAAAAAAAAAAGTTGAAAGCAACCATGCAAAAGTGTACACGTAAGAGTTCCAAACTGCAAAACACGTATACATGAGGGTTACAAATTGGAAGACACGTATAATGTAGAGGAAAAAAAATGTAATTTCCAAAAATGAAGTCACATGACTAATTTTGGATAAAGATAACGCATTTGCATAAGGAAAATAATTGGGGATGTTTTTTGGAAGAAAAAAAATAGTTCACCAATACTATTTGCAAAGCGCGCATAGTTCACCGAAAGTTCTTGCAATTATCCCTTAAAAGTATTAGCATATCTACTTAATATGTAACATGATAGACACATAATGATATATGAAGCCTCTTGAGAGGTAAGGGTAGGGATGTAAGTCTTGATATCTGTTAAAACCGATGAATATATATAACAGGAAGAAAGATTAATCTTACAAATCAGCTCTTCCAGCTCTATCTTGCTTGTCTGCTTTTCCAAAGACATTTAAAGCAAACCCTTCCAGGTATAAACCATCTTCAGGTCCCAACTTCAGAGACTTCTTATCCTGCAATGAATTAGAAACAAATATGAACAAAAATAAGGACATACTAAATAACAACATACATAGAGAAATCATTAACCATTTTGGAAAAATTAATATTAGAAAACCAGCTACAAGTCACAAACCTTTCAATTGAGAAGTAATCACTCTTAATTATTAAATGGTATAGTTATAATTGGAACCCTTTATTGATGAGGCATATGAAAATCAAGTATCAAATTTTACAAACACCCATCATCTAGAACCTGAATTGCATCATCACATTCATCCCCTCGATGGATACAAATTTAGAAGTTAATAAGAGAAGCACATTTTATCAAAAAACCATTGCAGCACAATAATGAGATATGCCATGGTTCATATTCATTCAGTAGCAATTCTACCCAAATCTAACAGAGCAGTTCTACTTAGTCACAAATACAAAAATCCAAATTTGACAGTCCTTTTGCGAATCCCCAAAACTCAAATCAACTAGCAAATAGAAAGAGAAAAACCCATAATCCAGAACCTCAAGCCTCATCACCTTCTTCATCCCCTCACCGAAAATATGATCATAACACAAATTTAGAAGTTAATAATAGAAGCACCTTTTCAAGCTGATTCATGATGGAGATAAGGAGGGAATTAGTGGTTTTGGTGCGCTCGCTCTGGGGAATCTTCAATCCCCGCTCCATCGCGTACAATCGACCTGCAAGCAAAAATAACAAACACAGACTGAGATCGGGAGAGATGATCACAGAATCGAAAAGGGTTTTTGGGTTTTGAGAGATTGAAGTTATGGGGATAGAGAAAGGGGGGATTTACAGTAATAGGCGACGAGAGGTTCGTGTTTCTGAAGCTCATCGGCTCGCTGGAGGTACGGTAAGAGGAGCTTGGCCATCTTCGGCAACTTGTTTGTCGAGTCTTGCGAAGTTGCGTCTTCTGGGAATATTTCAATTACTGTGTTTCAGAGTGGATTTGGTGGAGACCTCACTAAACGACGATCTGGAGTCCGTATCTTATTCACTAAGTATTTTATTTCAAATATAAAAAACGAAAGGAAGGTTTAATTAGTAGGAAATCTTCATCCAAAAAATAATAATAGGAAATAAGAGCATGCACAGTGTATAGATTCGAAGAGGTTTAGGGACGGATTTCTTGTTCACGTACAATGGTGATCGGATTCGGATGGTCGTTTTCTGATGAAAATAGACAGAAGAGAAAAATCGTTGAGGAAAGAGAGAGAAAGAAAGAGGCGAGAGACAGAGAGAGCAAAGAATCGTAGAGAGAGAATCGACGAGTTTTACCGTTTGCATATTTGAAAACCGTCGAGAGAGAAACGGAAACGTCAGCTTTTCGTCACTTTTTGATCGAATCGACGACACTTCTGACAGAGATTCGACGCACACTATGGGTGCCCTAATGCTCTTACATATAATATAACGTCTCACTCCCCAGTCAAGCATTATATAATAGTTTACGAATTTTTTAGCATGTAATTGTAAGTTTTATAAATCATAATAAAGACATACAATCGTAGATATGATAGAAAATAAAAAGGCGAGACAAAGTTCTAACATGTAGGTTCCAGACGTTAATCTTATAGCTAGAATACCCAGCAATACCAGAGAAAAATAAAGGGAGACGATCTCCAACAAGGTGGTTGTTCAGTTGTAGCTTACGGTGATCATTTCCTGACTCGACCTGAAAAGGGACATTTGAAGAGATAACGGGCATCCAGGGAGAACACCAGGAAATGGGAAAATCAGGATGTCGCGTTTGCACCGACCTTGAAAGAGTGAGGCGTGTATCCCCATACACACCCTGTTGCTCGTCCTTCGACTCATTGAACTTGGCGGGGCGACGTAGCAGACCTCACCTGATTGTTGGGGCCAACAAGGGCTCTTGTTCGTGATCCACGACAGCTCAACACCATCGTCGATTTGATATCCGTTGTTGCCGATACTCCAAGGGGACACCACCATCTTCTAGCATCGGCCATACTTGCAAAGCCAGCCACTGCTCTCAGTCTTCATGATTCAGACTGAGGGGCTGAGGGGACTCGCACGAAGGTCTCCTAGTGAACTGAATCGGGTCTAAGTCGTTTCTTGAGCCTTTCCCGTCCTCCCGATGAAACTGGAGGCGTGGGGCCACGGTAGGGCCACCACAAGCGGTGGTGGGGTAGCAAATCGTTTGTGATTTCTACCTTCGGTCGTTCCGAGAGGGACTCCGGAGCAGAGACGCGAGAGAAGATGGAGGAGAAGGTGGTGGTGATGGTCGAATCGATGTCCAGGCAGAGTGATGTGGTCGTACCGGTGTCGCTCTCGTCTGTGGGAGTTGTGGAGATGGCGGCGGTGGAGGCTGCCAACTCGTCGGAGGTAACAAGAAGGGGAGACGCACAGTTTACACAAGGTCCGCTTGAGCGGGGCAATGGGACAGAACCCGGGATTGATGACGACGATACCGGCGAGGGCTGTCCTCTCCGGTTGGTGGCTGCACCAAAACGTCGGACGGCGTCACGATGAGGACGATGCGAACCTTAGGGACAGTAGCGCTCTCCTTAAAGAGCATTACTTTTCGTTGATTTTGAGAGGTGGGACTTAATTTTAAGTTATAATTTACAATTATAATTTTGTGTCATGGCTAACCTTTCTACTTACAAATAAATGTTTTCTTCATCCAAACGAACGTAACAATATATAATTCACTATTATATTTTTATGCCATTTTTTTTATATTTAAAGAAAATATTTTGTATCATAGAATATTAAGCTTTACAAAATTATCACTAAAATGAGAAATAACATAACTCCACTGATGAGGACATCGAGACTAGTCTAACCGAACATGAGGAAGAAGCTATCAGCAACATTCCTATCATACGACTAGCACCAAAAACAAGGTCAGATACTAGAGCTTTACAAGAAGAATTCAACAAACAAGTGAAGAGCTTAATTACACTCATCGAGCATGGGGAACATCAAAAAGACGTGATCTCCAAAACAAATCAAGAAGACATTCAAGATCAATTCAAGACTTCAGCAAATCTGTTTTTGCCTCTTCTTCAAGGAATTAATAAAGTCGGCATGTTCATCATTTCCAAAAACAAATTAGCCAATTAATTCATTCAAGGGAGATGAATAACCAAGGTATGCATTTAAATTCAGATTATTAATGAGCTATTTTTGTTGTTTTGCAAATTTCCAACATTTGGTTATATCAAGAGTCATTAGTTATTAATTAGAATCTCTTGTAATTAATTTCGACCCTAAAAGGTCACATGCTGCTGGACTATTTAATAAAGTCCCTTCTCAGCATGTATTATGCAAGTTTATGAAATATAAAATCGAGTTTTCTTCTGGGAAGAACCTTAAAGCATTTCAATATTCATGTGTGTGAATTCTTGAAATTTGAGTGTTTCGACTTATCACAGACTTTCGATAATCTGTGTAGCATCATTCAATCCACCCATCTATCTCCCTAGTTACTTAGATTCTTCAAAGAGTGTTGTACGGCCAGTTGAAATATCTCCATCTTCATCCATTGGTTTCTTAGAGAGTGTTGTACAGCCAGCTAAAGTTCTATCTCATCCTACCACCACATTCCTATGTCACTTGAGGGAAGCTGCGAAAAAAAAGAAAGTAAGTTAGATTATAAGAAACCTCTAATCGAGTTTTGAACTACCACATGTTTTAAAACAACTAAAGACAACCAAAACATTTCCAAGTATACAACTTATCCTACACTTGCCAATGAAGCGACAACCGTCAACACTATACCTCGCTAAAATTGGGTTGTCAATCGTCGAAACTTCTACAAAAACCCTTTCAGAACACAAAACATGCCAAGTAAAAAGTGTAAATGGACTAAACATCATCATCTTGATAAAAAAAAAAAAAAAAAAAAAAAACCTCCTTGCCTTCCATCCTTCAAATTTTTTGCTCTCACTTCCCACCAAACGGAAAACATTATTTCTTTCTTTGTCCCACCAATGTCCAATCAGTTTTTTGTTTTGTTTTATCAGCCATAACCGAACCGCATATATATGATTGAAAAGAAAAAGCTAATGAATGCCAATACAACATACACAGCTGAATCAATCTATGTCTGTCTCATCCTTCTTATAGATCCATCCCTCTACTAACAACAAGAATAGTAACATCACATCTCTCACTTACAACATTTTACTCATCATCATGGAGACGCCGGAATTGGATCCGACCCTGAACCATGAGATGCAACATCTTCCTTGGACATGGCAACAAAATTCACAGGAGCTACCGGTCTTGGACTGTCCCTCTTCCCATCTTTACTCATGGACCTGCTACCGTTCTGATGCCCATTTAGTGACAGCCTCCGGTTAGGAGTTCCATTCACTCGAGGGCCCACCACCTTCTTTGGGCCAGCCGGCCGGGCGGGGCTCGGTCTTGAGCCAAAAATGGCTTCTTGCTCTGTGCTTTGCTGCTCATGGTACTTCTTCTGATCCTATCAAGTCCAAAACAGAAAGAGTTTCACAATGAATACATGATTGTTTTAAAATAATGAGTTGGTTACACTTGTGGCAAAATGACAAAAATGCCCTCAACCCAAATATTAAAAATGTAGTGTTAACTTTTAAGAAGTCTTTTTACATCTAATTAAAATGCTTTGGGTTGTTATGGAGTCTTTTGTATATTCGGGTCAAGGGCATTTCTGTCATTTTTTGGAGGAAAAAAAGAGCTAGGTGAAAAATGTTACAACCTGGGTGTAGCCAAGTATAAGTATATAACTAACACTAAAATAATTGCTTCATATTCATGCATTTTGCTATAAAAAGATAGGGGACTTACCCTTATCCTTCGCTTCTCTTCTTCTCTTTCGTGCCTGAGCATGGCATATTCATCTAGCATGGCAAGGAGAGGAACCCCGTCATATGTAAATGGTATACTATGATCTTCTTCCCATACCCGTGTTTTTGCAACCAATGAGTCGACCAGAGCTACAGAACCAATAAAGCCATTAGGTTAGTATAGGAGAAGTCAGGTCACTGAGGACATGTACAAGCTCCAATGGAACCAAATATATGTTGCTACTTCGTGTTCTATGAACATAAGGAAAACTTTATGTATATAGATCCATAAGCACTGAAAATTGAGATTGTTATCATCAGCCATGTGTATCACAGTTTAGGCTCAAGACCTTGCTTATGTAGGGTTGATTCTATATTTTGCTTATGTAGGGTTGATTCTTTATTTTGCTTATGCAGGGTTGATTCTTAATTAGGCTTATGATTGATGTATCAAGAAAAGCCGATGAAAATAAGATGTATCAAGAAATGGTTTTTGATTCTTCACGATAAGTTTTCATTGCCATATTCAGTTTTATTTACAGTATCCAAACTGAAATTAAATTACCTGGAATTTTGTTGACCAAAACCCGAGCCTTTTCTGCACGCTTGAGATTTAAGTGTGCACCTCTGCTTGCACTATACCTGTTCTCATCCTGTTTCAGTGAAGGCAAGTTCAGTGAAGCGGTGAAAGCAAAAACAAAAACAGCTATAAACATTGCAAAGATAACAGTCACATCAAATTCATTTTGTTATATTTCACTTCGATTTCATTTGAACTAGTAATGATATATAAATATATGCATGCATGTAAATTTTGAATGTACCCGATTGTAGTCTTCAAGCCAACTCTCTTCTTCACATGCTGACATCCATTTCTCAACCTTGTCCAAGATATCTTTTCTACTGAGAGATTCTTCCTTAGCTTTTGCTATCTGATTGTCCATGTCAGCTACTAACTCAGCAGGATCAACATCCCCAGAATCAAGAAGCGACATGATTTTTTCTCGAGCAGCCTCATGATCTATTTCTATATGAGCACGTGCAAAGATCTCTTCTAGTTCAGTTTGCTTCTTCAAAGCAATTTCCTTCATCCTGCTAGCTTTCAGCTGATCAAGCCTTTCCACTTCCACCTCGGCCTATTTCGCACACCAAGAAAATGAGCACACAACTAGTATTTATTTTAAGATTATTGAACAGAATTTACTTCAAATACCTGCTCTATCAGATCTAGAGCAAGCGATCCCGGCATGGTTACTTCATCAACAGAAGCAGATATGTTACAGGTAACATGGTCAAACAAGCTTCTTTCATCATCAGGTGTGTCCATAAGGTTCCACAGATCCATCAGCTGAGTTGCTAACTCTTGAAGCTGCAAAAGGAGAAATGCACATCACATTTAAATCAACTCACTGGAGCAAACAACATGGAATGAAGGGCAAGACTCTAGCAGAAAAGCAGCCTCAAAAATAGATTTCTTACTTCTTTATCCTATTATAATGATATAGTTCTATGACTATAGAATCACTTATCCTATATAATATGATGACTGCTTATGTAAGAACTTATGTTTGAAACTATCTACAATGTACAAGGGTAAAAAAGACATGGATATCAAGGTCCCACATCGAAAAGATATGGACCCGTTTGCCACTAGATAATATCAGAGTTTGGTCCATCTACACTTGAACCCCTTTATGTCATCCTATTATCGGGCCACAGCCCATTTTAGGCTGAAGGCCCACCAGCTTGCACGTGAGGGGGGTGTCAAGGTGTCACATCAAAAAGATGTACATCCATTTGCCAACAATAAATAAATAACGGATTCATGAAGCCAAGCCCAACACTATTTGGGAAACAGCTTGGTTGTTGTGGTTGACGAAAGTACTAGGTTCCAAATTACTAAATAAGTTACCTTGCCCAGTCTTTTCTGCTTATCCTCTTTCAGTGCCAAGACTGTATTAGCCAGCCTTGATAGAGTGTCGTTGCTAATGCTCTTGGATTGCACACCAGTAGACTCATTTAGGCTTGGATGAACCTCAGTTACAGTGTTGAAGAAGTCCATCCCTAGAACAGCACAGAGATCATGCACAGTGCTCACATATTCAAGAACCTTGTGCAACCTATCACCCTGACCATTGAAATAACCGATTAACAGTGATCAATGTGCTGAAAGCACAGCTAACATTTCTTTTAGGATTGAGATCGAATTGATACCTTTTCTTTTTGGAGTTCTTGGAGTTGGGCATGATATTCATTCAACTTCTTCAGCGTCAGATCAGACACATCAACTGCAGGAGTCACCTGCTCACCAAGGTTTAAATTCCCAGCTATTTCTCCACATATTTTTTGTATCTGAGTTTGTACATCTGAAAAATCCTTCACCCTCTCCTCTTTTTGTTTCAAAAGTTGTTCAAGTGCCGGTGCTATCGCGGCAAACTGTTCCTTGATTGTTCCGGTAGTAACATCGGGCTACAGTACCAGAAGTATATTAGAAAAACAAGTATTCGACACACAATTTGTGGCAATTTATTATTCACATATTCATATTATATTAATATACTTCGTACATTTTATTGAAATGGGCCACTTGGGTGTGGCCCTAGCCTTTATAAGTAGCATGACTAGCCATCTGAGGCCACTGGGTGGAAGTAACAAACGGGCCAGACTTGTCGTGTAGGCATGAAAATGTACAGAACCAGGTCAGCTCTGATACCATGTATGTAAATTTTATTAAAACATACCACTCATATCGGGTCAAGCTCCCACAACTAAAAGGTCAACCTTGCTAGTTGGTGTGGCTCTAACCTTTATAAGTAGCTCCCTAATCTTATATTTTTCGATGTGATTTCAATATACTTCAACATAATTATGTTTTTCTCTTCTTTACAAACAGCTAGAAACCCCATCATAAAGTAGAAAGGTAAGAGTGTTACTCACAATTCCAGCAAATGTCTTTTCTCCCAAAGCCAATAGAAGGCTTGAGAGTTCAAGTTTGGCATCCGATAGTGCTTGAAGGAGCTGTGCCCTCGATTTTGTAGCTAACTCAACCTTCCTCTTGTAAACATCCAAGCATTCCTGCTCCAACTGTAGAAGCATCTTGTCTCTTTCCTCATCACTTTCACCAACCTCATCCCAGATTTCCTGCAACAGATCACAGACCACTTGGTTATTTATTTCCTCAACAATGGCTTCAACCAAATAAAATTGAAAATTTACCTGCAGTTTCTCTAGTAAAGAACCACATGTGGTTTCTCCAAGCAGAGGATTTCGGGATTCTGTCACGGCCATTGGACTTACAAGACAATCTAAGTATATCACACAGTCTATATTAGTTTAAGTGGAAAGTAAAAGAGAAGAACAAAGAATCATATTCAGGCACCTTTTCACCAGCTACAAGCAACAACTACTGAGATGTAAGCATAAATCTCCTGCTAAAACCAATCAAATGCAAAGAAAAAGAATCAGTGCTTGTGAAGAACAAGGTCAATGGCATAAAGTATAATGTATGATGCAAAGTACATAAACAGAAACTGAAATTTAAACTTCAAGCAGTTTAATTTCTAGACAAATTCGTAGACAGCACAAGATTGTAGAGATATGGAGTGTAACTATATCCTTATATCCTAAAATTTAAAGAACTTTGTAGAATAAGGCCAAACTAAATCTGACAAACTCATAAATATTATCAATCACACCCAAAAAAAAAACATAAATAGTCCCAGAAGGCTCAAGTTTCATCAGGGAAAACCCCTATAGGTTCAAAATGCCAGAAACAGAAAGCTTGCTCATTATACTGAAATCCACAACTTCCCAATTCCCTTTTCTCTCATTTTCTCACCAACCAAACAGAACATACACTACTGTAGTACATTAAAACCTACTTAATTAACCAAAATCATACCACTACTGTAGTCGCTAACCGACTAACCATGAAGCATTCGCCAAGAAGATCTCAAAATCAACCAATGTAACAAACCCACAACCACAATCAAGCATTTCAAACCCAGAACCCCAAAAACCTCGTTTTCTCACAGAAATGTACCACCATTAACAGACCCAGAAGGCCAAGAACTCACATTCGCACACTCAAATCACAAGAGCAGCTTACAAAAACCCAGATCCCCCATAACCCAGATCAAAAGAAGCACCCCCGGAGACCAAACAGAGCTCTCGACGAAGATCAGAGAGAAAGAAAGAGGGCCCACTACATTTTCAGAGTAGGAGACGAGAAAAGCTGAAACCGAAGCGGAGAGGAAATGCTTACTCAGATCGTCCTCGGAGCTGTGCCTTTCAGGTTAGTGTGTTTCAGATCTAAAGCTTCTCTGCGGCCGAGAGTGGGTCTCTATGAGTGCACTTGAGCACAGTGATGAAGAAGAAGAAGAAAATAGAAACGAAGCAGAGGACAGAGAAATAATGATCCTCTACGGTGGGACCCATTGTATACCATATCCCAATGTCTGATGGATGATGATTAGCTAATGCCCGTGTCTTTGGGATTATTTACGGAAATTGCCATTTGGTCAATCTGAATTTCTGAAATTCCTCTTTGTCCAGTGATTTGACTGGTCCA
>JAYMSV010000077.1:0-23234 GCA_036897745.1 Erodium moschatum
AAAAAAGTAATTCTTTTGGTGATAAACCAACACAAAAAGTCACTACCCTACAATGCTAGGTGGTAAGTGGTGGTGGTTTAAGCTTTTTTTTCCACTTTTGCTCTCAGCCGGCGCAAAGAAGGGTGGATAGCTAACCATCAGCCCTCTCAGTCAGCATTATTTAATTCATTTCTCTTTTTTACTTCATGTGTTTTCTTTCTTTCATTTGAACTCTCAATCAACTCCCAACCAAGGATTGTGGATGCTCTTAATGGATGATGGAGATTTAAATGTTTTATTAATAAAAATAATAAGAAACATGCACTATTGGGTCCATTTGATATGATGATCCTAATAAACCTCGTTTTTCATTTGAAACTTAATTTGCAGGTAATAGTGTTAAATGAATTTTTTGTATAAGAGATAAATAAATGCATTAAAAAACGAAGGTGTGAGTCTTGAGATAGGAGCCACAAACCAACAAACCAAAGTCCAGCAAGAGGTCCAAGAACAAAAACAAAATGCAGGAAAAGAAAATAAATGAATACCACAGCCTCCACCGAAACCCACCAACTAGACTAACGAGGATCGTCCAAAACCTCAACAACAGGACTAGGAAAAAAGGGTTTAGGAAAAAAGGAATCTCAGGAGACCGCACGAGTGGATCCTCCAGCCTCAGGAAACCCCACTCGTCAGAAATAGGTGGTCCAATCCCAAACCACGACTCCTAATAGGAACCCACTAAGCCCAACTGAAGAGAAGGGCGACCTCAGAGAACCCGGTTAAAGAAGGCATCACCGAAAACCGGAGAGACTAGGAGCATACAACCCCAAACAAAAAAACGGTCCTAATGAATTTAAATTGATATGTAACTATAGGTTCATATGTTTTTAAAACATTGTCAATACTTGTAATTCATCACTCTATTTGAATATGATTTAATCCTTAATCTCTTGAAATTGATTAATTAAAAATGATTAAATCTCTTTTATATATGAAAGTGCACATACTATAGCACATACTTTAAGATTAGGACCAATTATATATGAAAGTTGGCCTATTGTAAAGTCCATTGAAACGACAAAAAGAACATTATAATATGGTTATTTTTTCAGTCGTTTTTCAATAATAAATGGGTTCAGTAAAGTCCATGTTATAATGGAGATTGGCACACTGTTTTCAAGTGCCTACCTTGATCTATATTAGGCCCATTTGTAATTATGATTTAAATTCATTAGGACCCATCCATATGGTGGGTTTTCAAACCTAATCATGCTCTTTCTCAAAACGAACCAAGTGCATATATAGAATCCTGTAATCATATTGGGATAAATTGTCAAATAGTACTTATAAACATCTTCTAAAGTTAAAAGTGATCTTTTTTTTTTATCATATGTGTATTTCGGGTTGGGAGCCACACACTACCAAACCAAAGTCCAACAAAAACATAACAGAAAAGCAACTAAAAACAGAGAAAGCAGAAATAAAGGCCACCCCGGTCCACCTCAACAACCAACAACCCTAAAGACTAGCAAATGTCAGGAGAGACAAGCGTCAAAGAGGACAGGAGGACAAAGCGCTGAGCTCCCCAAATAAGGCGCGACAAGCCTCAGGGGTTCCTAGACAACAAAGCAGTCGGGGACTCGATCCACTTGAGAAAGCTAAGTTGCTGGTCGGCCACTCTCAAGCTGGAAAAGGACCCTTGTTGAACCCTAACTAGAAGAATGCTCGGTTGGAAAATTAAAAGTGGTCAACAAGATGTATTATGAATTAGTCACAAATAATTATTTGTTTTTTATGAATTAACCATTGGTCATCTACGTGTTTTAAAAGTATCGATTTTTTGGTCTATATTTTATCCGATAAATTATCATAACCAAGATGGTTTTATATACGTGATCAATACAAACTTTTAATAATTAACTATTCATATTTTTAGCAACTATATAATAGGAACACTTGCGGGACATATGAAATTGATGTCTGTGATTTTAGTAGTAATTTGTTATGAAGAAAAAACAATCTTTGCTCGCTTACTATTTTGTGGTGTAATTCATTTCCTTTACTATTGAAAAGTATGTGATTTCATTTAAATCAAGTCATTTGGCGCGCACATGAACTCCTAACTTTTTAAAAACCCGCCACTTACGTTTGTATCAAAAAAATGTACATTAAATAGTCATTTTTGTTAATTTGTGGCATTCAACTAACAAAAGGAACGAGGGACATTTTTTTAACTCTAATCGTCCCACTTTCTCCCTCTCCCAAAGGTTTCATGTTGTTGTCGGCATCCTTCTTCCCGGGTCACGTCACGTCCATCAATCGCAAAGTCGCCACCACCAGCTTCTCCCCCATGCATCTTTTCTGGCTATTCGTCCAGGTAAGAGATCAAAAGCGCTCTGCTACCCCACCATCGTTTGTGATGGCTTTGTCGCGATCCTACACCTCCTACACCTCCTCCCTCTCTATACGTACCACCAGTTTCATCGGGAGGACGAGAATGACTTTGATGGCAAAAGGGATGAATCCGGTCGCTATGACTCCCTGTGTTGAGTCCCTTCAACCCCCAATATGGATCATGGAGATTTGGATCAACGACTTGATATGCAAGTGTGGGCGACGATGGAAGACGGTGTTGTCTCCTCTAGAGAGTAGGCAACAGTCGGTGGAAAATCATCGGCGACACTGTGCTGTCGTGGATCAATAACACGAGAGCCTTTGTTGGCCCAAATAGCTATAGCCTATAGGCGAGGTCTATTACGCAGTCTCGCCAATTCCAATAAGTACCAGACAGAAGAGCGGGACACTATTGAGAAGACACGTCCCGTCCCAATGAGATCTGGTACAACCCGATCCTAAGCCTACTCGGCTACCTGACGCCTTCCTCTGCTCCTCCCATGAGTTTCCATCGCGGGACTAACATGTTTTTTTAGGCAAAACAAGTCTATCCGAATTGAGACGGGAAAAATGATAGATGCACGTCCCCACGAGAATAAGAATAGATCCATTAAGTTGTCAACCGGACATAATCCAAGTCAATTTTTATAGTTATTCCTAAATTATTTTATGGTCATTTGTCTTCTATTTTGCAACAACTTGGTTAATTTATACACATGTATTATTGAACATAACGTTCGTGGGATCATCGTGGGCACAAGTTTTGGGCCATTGCGTTGAAACTCAAGGATTGGAATAGTACAGCTCCACAAAGCAAAACATGTCCATAAATGGCCTGAGACTCGCGACCTTTTCATCTTTCTCCCCCAAATCGCCTTCTTCTCTCTTCTCCAGAACCTCTTCAGTGACTCTAGTAAGAGTAGTCTCCTCAATGCCTTACGACAACGAGCTCGCCGCCGCCAAGAAAGCAGCCTCTCTCGCTGCTCGTCTCTGCCAGGCATTGCTCTCTCAGTCTCTCTTTTGTTTCTCATCTGTACTCTTCCGATGATTGTGATTTAGGTGGATTTTTGTTGTTTGAGCACTACCCATTTGTTGAATTTGCTGTTTGGGATGAACCCAAGTTTTGTTTGGCTTCAATTTGCTTAGTTTATGGTGTGATTGTGCTGGGGAGTGAGATTTAGCGAGACCCAGAACCTAGAAATGTGATTTTTGCTGATGGGTGTTGTGGATTGATCATGGGTTTGGGGCTTTTTGCTTCAATTGTTTAGTGTTGGTGTGATTGCTTCTGTTGTGGCGATTGCATTTAGGGGTTTATGTGGTTGCTTGATTATTGATTCTGATAACCAATGAGACATGTATTTGTTTAGGTCAATTGTTCTTTGAGCCCGCATTGCGAAGTGGTGAATCCATCTGCTTAGTTTCTGAAAGTAGTTGTGTTGGAAAGTGAAATTTAGCAAGACCCAGGAAATAAAAATTCGATTTTGTGTTAACCCATGTTGTGGATCGATCGAAAGTTTGGGGCTTTTCCTCCAAATTGTCTGATGGTCGTATGATGCTTTCGATTTGAAGATTGCATGTAGGGGTTTATGTGCCTGTTTGATTATTGATTCTAGGAACCAAGGAAACAAATTTTTATTTAGTTCTCTGAGGCTCCAATGACAAACATAATGCCTGTAATTATGCGAAATGAGTGTGAAGCATGGAATTAAGTCATATTGGAACGAGTTAGGATTGAAACTTGAAAGGGTCAGCATCGGTTTTATGACATCTTTATTAAATATCACAATGGAACTTCAGTGGCTTATTCGATTAAATTTTTGTTCATTAAACTAATGCTGAATCAGTAAAGTGGGTTTACGCTTTTGAACAAATCTCACCAAATCCAGAAAAATGGGAATTAAGTTTGTGGTCATTAACCGGACTCCTCTAGCTGAAGAGTAGTGGGGGTAGGTTGTAGTTTAAATCAAACTCAATAAACCTGTAAAAAGGTTATTATATAGACGGAATTGGAAATTAAAAAAAAGTGTGCAAAATGTTACTGTTCACTCTAAGTTAGGTTTTTGATTCAATCTTAGGCAAAAAATGAAAAAAAAGTCGAATAAAGTGAATACCTCTTCGTATTTTTTTGCAATTATCCCTAGAAGTTATACTTTGTTCCTCTAATCTGATTTTGTTCACTGCTGTCTTTCTCTCTCCAGAAGGTGCAGAAGGCATTGGTTAAGTCTGATGTCCAATCAAAATCCGATAAAAGTCCGGTCACAGTGGCTGACTATGGTTTGCTTCGCTGAACTCTTCTTTTCATAATTATCAGATATTTGTTTTAATCACTTACTCACAGGCTCACACAAAGTTATTTATTTCTGTTGATGCAAAAGAAAAAGCTATTACCTATTTTGTAATATCATTGTTTCGATCATGACTCTAGGCTCGCAAGCCCTGGTTAGTTTTGTCCTTGGGCGAGAACTTACTTCTGAACCATTCTCTTTAGTGGCCGAGGAGGTAAGCTCTTCAACTGTTGTGACTTTAATTACTTGACCACTTCGAATCCTGAAAATCGATTTTATGATTGTTCGTCTTCCTAGGATTCTGGAGATCTTCGCAAGGATGATGCTCAAGAAACGCTACAACGCATCACAACACTTGTGAATGACACAATTGTGAGTGATGGGTCCTATAATGTTTCTTCTTTATCTACCGAAGAAGTGGTTAGGGCCATAGATTGTGGAAACTCTGAAGGCGGCCCTAACGGAAGGCATTGGGTTTTAGATCCTATAGATGGTACTAAAGGGTGAGCCTCATAAGCATTGGTCTCTCTCCAAAGGGTTGATTACACTTAGTTACACCTAAGGCTATATGTATTTCACCTAGCGACTTTTAAATTCCAAATTCGTTTTGTAGCTACCCTAGGTTTCAAAAAATTAGCAGAGCTCCTTTTTGCCAGAAAACGACAAAAATACCCTTAATCCTAATCTAACAAAAAAGCCATTTCCGTCTTTTTTATAGTTTGATCTTTTAAGGAGTCTTCTTACATCTGATCAAAGTGTTTCGGGTTGTTAGGGAGGCTTTTTTGTGATTGGGATCAACGGCGTTTTCGTCATTTTCTGGCGCAAAAAACTATTTAGGTGCCCATAGGCAATCATGCTTGCCTTTGCCAATCCCTAAATCCTATACCTTACTAAAAGAAAGACGAAATAGTTAAGGTGATGCTGATACATACCGAGTCAAAAAGTTTCGATCCTATGTGGACCCACCTCTCATAGTCAAGATCACTGTCAAATATGATAAAGTCACAATATTTATCGGTTTTATCTGCTCATGATGAACTCACCATGACAGGTTTCTAAGAGGAGATCAGTATGCAATAGCGCTAGCTTTGCTCGATCAAGGCAAAGTAGTATTGGGCGTCCTAGCTTGCCCAAATCTTCCTCTAGCTTCCATTGCAAGCAACAACGATCAAAGCTCGAATGATGAAATCGGTTGCCTTTTCTTCGCTAAACTTGGTGAAGGAACCTTCATGCAATCACTCAACGGTTCTTCTTCTCCAGTCAAGGTCTGTACTTACATGAAGTATATTCAAGGGATAACTGCAAAAAGTACCCTAAGGTTTTCACTTTTTGCAATTTGTAGCCCTCTTTTATTCATTTTGTATAAATTTGTTTTAAAATGTCGGTTTAACCCTCAGAAATTTAATTTTAAAAATAATAATTAAAGAACAAAAAATCCAAATTTATGAAAATTTAGACTTTTGTTTTTTACTTATTATTTTTAAAATATAAATGGTAAGGGTAAAGTCGGCATTCATACAAAATGCAACAAAAAGACAAGTACAGGGTATTCTTTTGCAATTATTAAAGTGAACACCTCAGGGTACTTTTTTGCAATAATCCCTATATTCAACTCGTACTTAGTACTTCCCTCCTCAGGTCCATGTCAGTGCTACTGAAAACCCCGAAGAGGCGTCGTTCTTCGAATCGTTCGAAGCAGCTCACTCCTTGCACGACTTGTCAAGCTCTATAGCAAACGTACTGAAAACTTTTCTCCCCATATTGCTCTTCATTTTTGGACGGTTTTACTTAAATGGTTCTTTTTGGACAGAAACTCGGTGTGAAAGCACCACCCGTGAGAATTGACAGCCAGGCGAAGTATGGGGCTCTGTCCAGAGGAGATGGAGCTATATACCTTCGCTTTCCTCATAAAGGGTATCGTGAGAAAATATGGGATCATGCTGCTGGGTGCATTGTTGTGACTGGTATGGCAATTCCCTTTATATCTCTATTATTTCTTCTCTATTAGGAAATATTTACCAAATAGTCCCTCAAGCACTAGAAAATGATCACTTCAGTCCATGAGTTACGGTTAATTACACGGAATTGTACCTAAGTTTACACATTTTTCACCTAGGTACACTTAAATTTCAAGTACCTCTTTGAAATGACGAAAATGTCCTTGACCCTAATCTAAAAAAAGACTTCATAACTACCCAGAACAGTTGAGTTGATGTAAAAAGACTCAAGATAAAACTACTAAGAAGACGGAAAAACTATATTTTTTAAAGATTGGGGTCAAGGGCATTTTCGTTTTACCCTAACTTTTTGTTTCAATTTGTATGAAAATGACGGTTTCACCCTTACAATTTAGATTTTAAAAATAACAAGTAAACAACAAAGAAAATCTAAAATTTCTTACTCTTTATTGGATTAGAAGTTTTACTATCATCCATATTCTTATCTCAGAAACTAAATTAGTAGTTTCATTACAGTTCAAGGACCATATCAGTAGTTATTCTTATTCCTTCAATAAACATGAAAATTCTGCAGAAGCTGGAGGCGTGGCCACAGATGCTGCAGGGAACCCCTTGGATTTCTCGAAGGGAAAGTATCTTGATCTTGACACCGGCATTATAGTCACTAATCAGAAACTAATGCCCTTGCTCTTGAAGGCCGTTAAGGAATCACTCAACGAGAAAGCTTCGTCTTTGTGATTCTTCCGTTGGTACTAAACTTGAATTCGGTTATCACCTAAGTGTTTTCGCCAATAAAAGCTAGACTTGATTGTGCCTGGAATATATGTACTTGGCCTTGTTATTATCAAGCATGGAAATGTTTTGTACTCTTAATTATGTAATGGTAAGTTTTTTTTTTCTTTTTCATATCCTGCTTATTTGCTACATTGAGTTCAGTCTCTCAGGTTATAACAAGAGTTTATTAATTTTTTAACTTCTAGTTTTAAGGGTAAAATCGTCATTTTGAATTATTATTTTTTAGATTTCATAGTAACACTCGATTTCATTTTCCAATGTGGTAGATTTCATTTTCTGATGTTATAAAGGAAAAATATTTGGTGTAAATACAATTTTGATACATATACATTGTGTCAAGCTTAACTTGAAAAGATCATCCAGATAAGAAAGATCACTTCCATATAGCAATATACAAGAAGATGTCTTGCTAACTTGAACATATCTCATCAAGATCATCATCCAGCGACAAGAACATCTCATCCAGATAAGAAAGATCACTCCCGTCATCATCATCGTCGTTGCAGAAACTCCGATCGAACTTTCCTTTCTTCTCGTAAACTCGACACAATACCCACTTTCCATAGTCCTATATATGCCAAACAAAAGAATAAGGAACACATTGTCACCTTTTTCGTTTGCCAGTATTTGTTCGGGACAGAATGACCCAAATCCGAGTGTTTTGATGAAAAACGAAAAATAACGATGTGTTACTGAACTTACTGACCATAACGATGTATAAACAAATAGTTTTGAGATTTACCAATTTTCCGTTCCTTCGTCTGTTTAACCATGCACTAGTCATCATCCCACAGTTACAGAGACTATACTCCACCATGACCCAATCCGTCTCCGAGCTCAACATAGCTTCTTGGCCGATACAGAACACGAAATACTTTTTGATTCCGACTTCTTTACCCGTGCTTGTGAAGACGGGTTCTTCGGCGTCTAGTTGCTTCCAGAACCCGTTCTTTGTCGCTTCCTTCTCCATCATCGCTTTGCTGAAGAAGTACCATTTATCTCCATCTGACATTGCCTTGCCTGTGTCAAAAATTCAATGAAACTTAGGTTCAAGAAACGATGCAAGAACGCGATTGCATAGACTTAGGATGCTAAGATAGATGTAATCAATTCATATGGTCAAGAACGAAAGAACTTAGCTTTAGAGAGATTAGAATCGATTCACATCATCAAGAATGCAAGAATTTGTATAAACTTAGCTTCGAGGATAGATATTATGGAATCACATGATCAAGAATGTGCAAGAACACAAGAAGTTGCATAGACTTAGCTTCTGTGATAGATATAATCGATTCACGTGATCAAGAACGCGCAAGAATAACTTGCATATACTTAGTTTCAAGGATAGATAGATAATCGATTTACGCGATCAAGAACGTGCAAGAAGTTGCATAGACTCAACTACATGGAAATACAACTTGCATAGACTTAACCTCGCGATGGATATTATCGATCTAAGTATAAAGATTGCAAGAATTTGTATACACTTGGCTTTAGGGATAGATATCATCAATCTACTCAATCAAGATTGCAAGAACATGCATAGACTCAGTTTTAGGGATAGTTATAATCGATTCACGTGATAAAAAAACGCAAGAACTTGCAAAAACTTAGCTTCAATGATAGATATAATCGGTTCACTTGATCAAGAATGCAAGAACTTGCATAGACTTGGTGTCAGGGATAGTTTTAATCGATTTACATGATCAAGAACGCAACAACTTGCATAGACTTGGCTTCAGGGATTGATATAATCGATTCACATGATCAAGATCGCAAGAACTTGCCTAAACTTAGCTTCAGGGATAGATATAATCGATTCACGTGATCAAGAACGCAAGAACTCACACAGACTTAGCCTCAAGGATATATATATATATATAATCGATTTTTCACATGATCAAAAACGTGCAATAACTTGCATACGCTTAGCCTTAGGGATAGATATAATCGATTCACATGATCAAGAACATGAAAGAACGCAAGAATTCACATATACTTAGCTTTAGAGAGATAGATATAATCGATTCACATGATCAAGAACACAAGAACTTACACAAACTTAACTTCAAGAACATATATAATCAATCCCCATAACGAAAATCACATACCATCCAACTCCCAAGGATTGTGCATACGACGGTCAAGATCAGGAATGATATCGGGAAACGAAACCGAATCCAAAGCCTTGCGACTAAGGAAGTGAATCACAAGATCCTCATCGGTCGGGCAGAACTGAAACCCCGGCGGGAGGTTGAATTTCCCATCTCCCATCTCTCCAACGATGAAGAACACATAACAAAAACGGTCGAATTTATAACAAGAAAAGCACGCAAGGAGAGTTCGACAGGTTACTAACGAAAATAACCCGTTACATCATTTCGATAACTATAAAGATTATGGGAATAGAACTGTAGAGTAATGTGACTCATGATCTATCTGAAAGCAACAGTGATCTGAAGAAGTGTTGTAAGGTCACAATTAGGACAGGTCAGTTGAGGAGCTATAGACACATGTTTTGGGGTAACTAGATTAGTGTCATGAAAATGATACGGAAGTGGAAATGATGAGATGAAACGTGACCCACCGAGGTTGTTTATACGGCTCTTAAGGTGTGGGATCAACCATCGTTTTCGTATTATAAAAGGGATAATTAATTATGCTTAACTATATATTTCTTTTGAAACGGTAATAAGGTCAAGATGCTTTACTGTCAATATCGGTTACAAAAAGACCGAAGTCCTGGGCTCCAGAATATAGTCCGAGTGCCCCTTAGGGTATCCAACGCTCGTGGAACTACAAAAATAATCTGTTTTGACATCACAGACACTAAAAGAAATTGAGTCCACGTTCGACCGTACCAAAAACAGGGAAAAGCCAAACCATCAAAATGGATAATTATTTATACTCAATTTTCGTATAGTTACTCCAACTACAAAAAACATCTAGTCAATACGTTGAGTTTCCAAAATTTTCCCGTTCCTTCTAAAAGAAGAGGAAGTGATGTAAATATCGGATATACTGTCTAAACGATCGAACAAATAATTTCTTTTTACGTGGAACTCGAATATAATCAGATGCAAGTAAATATAATTATCAATACCTTTAATGCAATGGTGGCTCTATGTTGAGTTTGTTCTTGAACCACCACTAGTCTCTTCCCATCATCAATGGTGACATACCTTTCCATAATGTGTATGTGCCTGTCTTATTCTTATCTTTTTTGGCATACCAAACAAAGAGAAAGAAACAAAGCACCCCAATCACCACATCCCCATCATCTTTGTCACCATATGTATACACAGGGACATTATTGAACATAAATTTTTGTTATCTTACAATTTACGAGTTAATGTGGGTTATCAATGGACGGAAAAGATAAAAAGATGATTTTTTTACTATTTTGTGCTATCGTCACGTTTGTTGATCACTATTGTATCGCACTCACACAAGGGTGCTGGTACCTCCCATGCAAGGTGCCTTGCGTGTAAAGATTTCGATACCTTACATCCCTACCTACGTACAAAGTGCTGATGCACTGTAGTGTGGTCAACAAGGTGGGAAGTGAAAATTGGTGTTACTTACAAAATTTTCATGGTACTAGCTCATTGGATTTCGCAATCCAATGGCTATCTGCATCATGTGAATCATTTCAATGCTGACGTATAAGGGTGTCCGAGTGTCAGTATCGAAATGATGTGTACATATTATCTTCTTTAATAAACTATCTTCAAACTTCTATCCATCAAACTTTACTTTTAAGTCAACCAGACTTTAACACACACACTAAACAATGTAAACTCATCAGCTCTTACCCATCAACACATCACCATATATACATATCTTCTTCATCACAGTTTACTAAGGAGGAACTGTAATATTGTTCCACCTTGGTGGGTTGATAACAACCCTAAAGGAGCATCTTAAGAGTATATAGCAACTTCATGCTTATCTCACAATGCACACTCACAATGAGATGAGATATATATAGTGGACTTGATTGTTACTTTACACACAGATGTGAAAGCTCTCTTTGATCTTGATGCAACATGTAGAGAGATAGAGCTTTCATGTTTAAAGAGTGGACTTTTCTTTTCTTCCATCGCAAGTAAACTTTTCGAGCTATAACCTCGTAAGAGATTGGCACAACTCAACCTTCTAAACTAGTGCGCCTACACAACACATGCCACTACCTCATATCACTTCTATGACTCGCAACCAAAAATCTAATCTTTTGCTATGTTTCATGTCAAATCTACTCCAAACTAGCACACAAGAGCGTCTTCAACGGTGGTCGATTTTGGTTGAGTGTCGAAAGTTCCATATAAGTGTAGATTTTTCAGGTATCTTTGATTTGATATCTTAGAGACCTAAGTCAAAGTTCGTATGAAGAAGTTATATGGTCGTTTAAAGATCTTGGGTGTGTTTAACCCATTTTACTTCAGGATATTCTTTTAAACTCCAAATATCTGTAAGACGTGAATGATTATTTGCTCGGACTGCTCATACACGCAAATGAAAATAGGAGGTTGTGACCACTTACCACGCGTCATGTGGCAGTAGTAACCCCTATTAGTCCAGCTTGGACTAATACCATAAGAGATGCTCTGAGCGAAGTTCATGATATACATATCGGCCAATGATCTGGTCGAAAAGAATAAGCATGCGTTTTAACGCGTACATCTACTATTTTTTAACGTCTTAATTATCCGGTATGAGACCTAGACTCACACATAAAGACCTATCAATATCTTGTGTTGACATGCACAATGTAGGTCCTACAGAAGAGGGTAAAATGAACTTATCTGGAAAAAAGAAGAAAAAGGACAGATATAAAAAGATGCTTCAAGGACAGCAAAGCATGCACATATATTCTTGAATAAACCATAAACCGAATCATATAGCATAATGTAAGGACCCAGATGAGCCCACAAGGTGCTAGATTAGTTATGAATGAATTGATGTACTTCATCCTAAGATTGACACGAACAATTGCTTTTCTAAAATCATGTTCCTGTAAGAAAAAATACAATATCCACTGTTTCGATTCGATTTGAACCGGACTTTAGGGGTGTTAAAAAAACGAAACTGAAAAAAACATGGGTAATCAAAGTGAACCGACGCTCTTGTTCATCGAACCGGTTAAAAACCGGTACCAAAATCGATGAACCAGACATTCTTGGTTTGCAATCTGGTACCAAAACCGACAAATCGGACGTTATTTCTGGGGGAGTGTTTCTTCTGTGTTTTGTTTGGTTGTATTTTCTTCTTGTCAGCAGATTCAGTCAGGTGTTCTTTAGGGTTTGTATACCCATTCAGGTTAGCATCTAAGTTGGGTGTATGCCATGGGTTGTAATGTGGTGGTGGTTGTTGTGTCTTGCCCTTGCAATTAGCTGCGTCTAATTTCAGGTTTTTGGGGTCTGTAATTAGACCTGTTCTTGTAACTCCTTTTTCGCCTCGTGAGAGGTTTCAATTTAAATTAGTTTTTGTTGATAAAAAAAAGAGCCTACAGAACCAAATTCTGATTAAAGAAGAACAGAGACATCACACTACAGTCATGATGATGGTAATAGAGCACTTTCATGGTGACACTTCCAACAAACCAAGACATGTTACCATCAAAAACCTGAACATGTGTACAACGTTTCTTATATTGCACTAAGAAACATGTGTCATCTACACAGAACAGCTTTATATTTGTATACAGATTATACACACTTATACAAGATATGGTAATGATAAGGTTTAAGGATCTCAGAGTGAGTGTATGTGTTTCACTCTCTGAATTGCCTGCATCACCTTAGCCGATGGTTCTTCGTATAAAATGGCTGGATTATCGAACTCTGATGCCAGGCTCGGTTCCCCGAGAAAAGCACGAAACGAGTCTGCTACAGAATATGACAGAGATTTAAGGTTATATCCGCCTTCCAAGAAAAATACGCAGCGACCACAACATAGATCCTTGGCGAGTTGTTTGATGTACGATGCAAGTGTGTAATATGTTCCTGTTGTGAATTGGAAACTCGCTAACGGGTCCAGTACATGACCATCGTACCTGCACAGAGTTCAGTAACGATTCACGCTTCACAAAAACTCGATACAGTAATTGTCAGGGATAATCTCACTCAGCTACCCTTAAGTATGCATATTTCTCAATCAACTGCTCTTCAGTTTGAAATTTTTTTGACAACCCTCCTAAGTATTTTTTTAAAATCTCAATTTACCCTAATTCCGTCAATTTTGGGATTGGAGTGACGAAAATACCTTCTTTTTTTACATGAGGGTTTTATCGTCATTTTACACCCCAAAAATGACTGAATTGGAGCACAAGAAAACGAAAGAAATTGATCGTACCACAGAGTTCAGTAACGATGTACTCTTAAGTTTGGGTTAGAACACACAAAAACTTTATATATGGAAATTGTTAGTAACTCACCCAGCTGATACAAGAATTATATCGGGCTTGAAACTTTGGGCACAAGGTACAATGACTTCATCAAACACCTTTCTCATAGCAATATCACCTGAGCCTCCCGGTAGAGGCAGATTCAGCGTTGCTCCTTCACCATCTCCATGGCCTACCTGATCAATTTTACCAGTACCGGGATAGCTTCCATCCTGGATCAAAAGAAGTACTATTGAATTTATTGGTTATTTGTGTGTGTGAACACATGTTTATGCACATTCATCCGTCGTCAATCATAAAGGTAGCTTTAAGGAATCCCCCTAGAAAATGCCTACAGAATCTCTACATGTTCATTTGAATTGGAGTACAGATGAAACTGCATTGTTCTTTAAGCATATAATCATGTCATACCTGGTGAGTTGAAAGAAAGAATATATCTGGATCCTCATAGAAAGCATCATTTGTTCCATTTCCATGGTGAACGTCAAAATCAATGATAAAGACACGCTTTAACCCATGAACCCGCTGAGCATGACGAGCTGCTATGGCTATGTTCCCAAAAACACAAAACCCCATAGGCCCTTTTGGGACAGCATGGTGTCCTGGAGGCCTTATCAGAGCAAAACCTACAGGCGGAGCCTGGCTGTTCTGTGATGCTGCAATCTGAAATGTAAGAAAAGATTCCGAAAGAAAGTAAAATGTAATGTTCTTTACAAGTATAAGATCTCATGACAACTAAAATCCTAATGAAAATTCCAGAGTGTTGTGAAGAGTTTGATGTGCCAGGTCGAGCATTACCACTGCATCAAGTACAGAAATTCCTGCTCCAGCTGCAATTAGTGACTCTTGGAATGTCTGAATCATTTATATCATAATAAGAAAGAAAAGATGCAAATGAACATTATATATGCTATACAAATAATAATTAGTGTAATTAATCTATATTATCTGGTGGGACAATCTCACTCAGCTACCCTTAGGTATGCACCGTTCTCAATTAACTACCCCTAAGTTTTTTTAGTCTCAGCTTACCCCAATTCCATCAATTTGGGGTGTGAAGTGATGAAAATACCCATATTATTTTTTATTTTTTATTTTTCATGAGTATTTTCGTCATTTCAACCCAAGATTGACGGAATTGGGATAAATTGAGAGTACAGAAAACTTAGGGGAGGTTTGTTGAGAATGATGCATACTTGGGGATAGCTGAGTTAGATTTTCCCTTATCTGGTCGAGAAAGAAAAGCGTGAAGGATATATCTGCACTTACAGATGCAGTTGCATATGTCGGTCCAGTGCCTTCAACAAAAATAATGCCCTCTTGGGAAGCCTTATCCATTGCCTACACACAACTTCATATGAACAATAGTAGCAATAAAGGAATTGGGTAGCAAAAAGAAAACTTATAAGGCACAAGTAATGGAGAAAGGAAGTTTGAAAAGGTACCTTCTCAAGCCCAGATACATAAGCTCTTGCATGGACACTTGCAATGTCATCTATGGAAGCAGGTTTGAAATTCTGAAGTTCAATGATCTGAGAGCCACGGAACTGCATAATGCGATCAAGAAAAACAATCAAAACTTCATCCTTTCACCGACATTTGTTACATTGATTTGTTCATTGTAAGAACAGGAAGAGCTTTTCAGAGCCATTGAGTTGAGCATGATTAGGATTTAGTAAAAGAAGAAACACAAAATGTGCCCCAAAAGCGGGAAAGGCCGTGATATAGTGATATATTTGAAGGTCAAAAGCTATAATGATACTTATATTGAGTTTGATCTCTCATACTACAAGTTTAGACCACCTTCACATCAGTTGAAACTTAAAAGGTGCCTCCAAGAAGCAGAAATGGAGCCTTAGAACTTATATTTACATTAAGCAATAAAGCTCTTCTCATGATAAGATTCATCCCGATGAACTCATACACGAAAATTAGATACTATAAGTTTGATACCTTTGAACAAAGCTCCATACTTTCAAGTGCATCCACAATTGCTGGAACTCTAAAATGAGATTCGGGATGCGACTCCTATCACCAGCACAAAGAAAAATCTATATTTCAATTAACTCGAGTTCCCAAATACGAAGCATTCACAGAACTAATACAGAAACTAAAAGGATTGAAGTCATTTCAAATATCCAAAAATCAACATAGAAATTAGTAGCCGTCAAGCTCCTATCACCAGCAAAATGAAAAATCCATACTAGAATGAACTCATGTTCCCAAGAACTAACACATAAATTGAAAGGATTAAAGTCACTTCAGATGTCCAAAGACCACCATAGAAATTAGTAGCATTCAAGCAACTTGACAGAGCTGAGACCATGTATCAATCATCTCCATTGCCTAATACAGTAACCATATGTAATTGAAGCTCAGACCCCCATGATAATTACTCAAAAGTAAGCTGAAATTGAAAAACCCATGTCAACGAGCTAGAGAACCAAACCTTGTTATGACCCATTGCAGGAGCTACACTGTAGATCACGCGGGCATCGGCTAATTGTGAATCAGAAGGCAAATTCGAGCTCCTCTCAGCACTACCTGAGCACGAAATCGAAGCTCTTCGGAAGCATCTCCTTGTTCCAGACCTCGAGTGTTCGTGAAAACACAGATTACCCAGATGTTTAGAACCCAAATGGATTGTTCCGTTTCTCATCCCGTTGCGAAATCGATGCGAGAACACGTTCCCTGAAACGGAATCGCAAAATGGGTAGCTTCGGTTCAGAGAAACATGAATCGATTTGGGGAGGGGGGTTAGAGAAGAATTAAGCTACGTAGAGAGCTATGGTTTCGTGAGTTCAGTACCTGGAGACGATGAAGAACACAGGAAGGCTTGAAGCTCCATGGAGGTGAGTGTGACGACGATGTAGTGTTCAGTGTTGGCCAAGCAAAAAATAACTGTAGCGACACAGAGTAGGCACGGTTTCGACGAGGACCGTTTTATTTTGGGCCTCAATCCAGCCCAATAAATCGGCCCATTACGGGGTGATATGGGTAGGAGTGTAAACGAGCTGATCCAATATAAAATCATCAATATTCGATTAGAATAAAATTATGGGTTTTTGAGTATAATAGTAAATTTCATTGACATGAAATACAACATGGAACAAAATAAGGAGAGATATAATAAAAAAAGGCAAAAAATGGGCCGCGAACCAGGGAGGCCCAGGCAGTTGGTCCAAGGAAACAACAATCCGATTTTCTCCTAGAATGGGTTAAGCTCGAGTCCTTCCGAATCGGGTTCGTCTGAACTGGGTCGTTGGGTCACTACAAGGTAGATCGGGTGGTAGACCTCAAAACCGGGGTTGGAATGAAGGGGACCCGGGTACATGTGCGATCCAAGGACGACAACCGGTGGATCCCAATCATCACAAAGACTTAAATCGGAGGAGGGATCTGGAGTGGGAAGGATCTAGATGTTCCGGAAGCAATTCAACTGCAGGGTTCGTCTCATAAAAAACTCATAATTATTTTCTAATTACGTTTAATTATAACATAATACCTAGAGTTAAAGATTGAGATGGATTGGATTCAATTCGATCAAAACTGAGTTCTGGTCCGGTTTTCCAAACAGTGCCCACCCCTATACACTACTACAGAAGCGTTCATCTCCGACCCACTAATTGAGTCGGGAATGAATACGTTTGGGTCGGCAGCAGAGACCTGAAGTTATCGAGATAAGGACGAGATGAAATAAATGTTTAATTCCAAAATAAGATATAAAAATATTATTAGCTTTACATTTATACCGAAAAAGTATACATACAAAACGGATCAAAACTGAAATAGATACTTCCATATTAAATTATTCCATAAGTATTCAAAACCACAATACTCTCATCTCATCCCACAAAAGTCTGAAGCTAAAACATTATCTTCCTCTTATATATTGCTCTATGCAATGGTACATTTTAAATGATAAGAACTACATTCATAGGATGAAAGCATCCTATACAACATGAATTTAAGCTAACAATCATCCCATTTCCAGGCAAATATCAGAAACAGAATTGAAATTATATCGAAAACTACGAGCGACCCACCTATAATGCCCGATTGAGTAATGAAGCTAAGGTACATAACATAATCGTATAACGAGTTTTTCTATAGTTGTGCTACGAGGATTTCATTCCAAGTATCAGGCACGCCAGGCAAGCACCAATGCAAGCAATCCGATGTATTAAGTGTTCTCTTAGGAGTATAACGAGAAATATGACCCTCATCTCTTAATTTTGAAATAGCAGTAATATCGAGTACATTTACCTTTGTACCCTTCACCGCGCCCTCCACAAGCGCATCGCTCGATCCATCTTGACTCACTTCACTCCCACCAGCCAACGGAGCTGTATCCCCACAACTCCCTCCGGTGTTCCAATCCCCGTTCTTGAAATGCCTCGGCGATATAGTCCTGAAGAAGACTTTGAGCCCCGGGCGGGACTCGAGCTGTGAATCGACCCATCTCACCACGCTGTGCATTGTGAAGTTCTTGGCATTTGGGACTGCATCATTGGTTTGGTCCTCGTGAGGCTTCCCGTTGATGTGCATGATCCAACGGTTGGATTCGAGTTTCCCTCGGTTCCAGTGGTGGCCCGTGTTGAGGACTAGGACGTCGAATCTGTTGAGATATTGTCTCATGAAAGCTGGTGGACGGTCCAGATGCATTGCTATGGCTGTGGTGTTGAGGGGGACTAGATCTGAGAGGCTTGCGGACCAGTAGTATAGAATAGTGGTGTTTGTGGTTGGGAACCGGTAGGCCCAGCCATCGGGACGGATGGCTCCGGGAGCTTTGACTAGACCGTATTCTTTACCGACGTCTTGAACGAGTGGATTGTGTTTTCCACTTGTGGCCATACACATCAACGATTGGAATTGTTGCCTCCCCAACGAATCACCTATGAATGCGATTGTTTTGTTCTGCATTCTGTAACGTATGTAAATGTTTAGAACACTTCCATGTCGAGTTAACAAGAAAGATGCCTATGGTAGAGTGCAAATAACTACCTTGATGAATTGTCCACAAACAGCTAAACCCATGGTAAAGTTTCCACAGACACATGACCATCCTTATGAATTTTCACGTGTCACCATTGTATAAAATAAACGGAAACCATCAATATTTTTCGATTTTATGACATCCCAATACCACTCATTCTCACACTTTACTCTTCCAAATTCAGTTTGATTCCGTTCTCGAAATCCTATATTGAAATCGGGAGATTGAATGATGGGAATAACTAGTTTTGGGACATCATAAAATTTTAAAACTCACGTGACGAAAAAAACGAAAAATCTTGATGGTTTTTGTCTATTTTGTATGATGGTGACACATGAGAACTCATATGGGTAGTCATGAGTCTATAGAAAATCACCACGGGGTCACATGTTTGTGGGCAATTCATAAAGGTAGTTATGTGCAACCAACCCTGAAACTATTTAGTAACAGTAGAATAAACTACAATAACAATACTTGAATGAACCCGGGATTTATTTTATCAGCTATGCTTAGAAGAACTTAAAAAAATTCATCTAATTGAATTGAATGACAGATTCATTTGCATACATTTCCTAGTTTCTATTATGCAGACCCTAAACTATATATCATTCTGTATGGTAAAATTCCGAGAGAGTAATGAAGTGGGAACCTACTTTCTTAAGAACGCAGACTCCTCAAACTCCGGCATTGCACAATTTTCTGGCTGCCACCGATACCCCTCGTAAGCAAAATCCTTGCGCTTGGTCATTCTACATGCCCACATTATCGATAACCACTGCTTACACTCAAATCCCGAGTAAAGCGGTCGCCTGTTGTCTGCAACCCACCGACCCTTGGTGTAGTTCTTACATACTGCCCACATGAAGTAAACAACATGAGAAACGAAACAAACCATTCAGAAAACGGACATAGCTAATGTGGATCAAAACTTAATCGATTGGTTTCAACATTGTAAAATGCATATGTATGAGCTGAGAACGAACCTGGTGAAGTGTACCAATTTGGGGACAGTAGCAGAGATGCACGAAAAGGGTTCTTCTCCCATGTCAAAAGGAACACAGTTGTAACGATAAGAGCAACGAGAGTAAGAGAAATCTGGGTCATCCTCAAACTACACAAACTTCCTCCTTTCATAGTTGTGTTGTAAATTACAAAAGATACAACTCTATAAGCTAGACTGAGGTCTGTAGAAGTTTTTCTCACTTGAATATATTTGGGACAGCTTCAGCGTCAGCTTTGGTCAGTAGAAAAGGTTTTGCTCGAGGCTTCACCTATACGTTGAACACAAAAGAAAGGGTAGTCTGTAATTAAAATCATAACATCATGTACAACTAGTTTCTTTCGCAAACAAAGTAGATAAAAGACTACATAACTATACAATGTTCAGAATACTTATTAGCAAAAATGTGAGTGGGACATTCATCACGTAAGGTTAAAGCATAAAAAGAAAAAGAATTCCTAATCCATATCAAAAATTGGGCATTGAAAGGTAAATCATGATTGACTAGTTCACATAGAAACAAAATCCCGAAACAATATAGTGCAAAGAAACTACAGCATTAGAGCTTTATTAACATTTCAGTCCTGAAACAAAGAGCGATACATCATCCCCATGACTATCTTGTCAATAGTTAGCACGATTAGTTGACATAATTTATTATTTTCCAGATCAACATAACCACCTTGACATCAAGAACCATACACAATACCATCAAATCTAACCATTGCAGGTTTGGTCTGCATGTTCAGAAAGGTAAATCAGTCACCGAGACTGTTAATTATGGAACTGAGGACTTATCTGTATCGATGGGAGCACTTGCAAACAAACAAAGTGCGAGAAAATCTGAAACCATGCTATGATTATGAATTGACATCAACAACCTTTCATTCTTATGACGCTCATACATCGATCAATGATCTCTATTGCTCAATATAGCATCAAATTAACTTTCCCACACCACAGCCAATGTTGATCACTACAAATCCAGTTCATTATTCATTAGGACTTCCATAAAGTCCATCCCAAACTCAAACCCAAACCCATATCCCGAAAACATATATGAAACCAACTAATCACCAAATTATCCATGTCCTTGTCTCAATGAAGAACACAATTCAAAATTGAAATTCCTGAGAGAACAATTAGCAAGTTAAGTATAAAACAAAGCTTGATTTACGGAAAATCAAACAATCAAAATCAAAATCGATGCATTAACTTTCTCCAAGTTCAAATCCAATGATAGATACAGACAAACACATACACATATAAAATTGAAATTCCAGAGAGCACAGCCAACAAGCAAAACATAAAACAAAGCTTGATTTGGATTACTTCAATCAGTACGTAAAATCCAAAACCACTGAGAATTAAAAAAAAACAAAATCAAAATCGCTGCATTAACTTTCTGCAAGTCTCAATCCAATGATAGATACATACACATCTACAATTGAAACGGAGTTGTTCATAGATCTACGAAACACCAAAACTAGAAATCAAAATTGAAATCGAATAAGAAAAAAACCTGAAATGCGTAGCTTTCTTCTCCTCACCCACCAGTCCACCGTCCTCAGCTTCCTGGTGAGCTCTCGGTTATGGAACCTGAACAGCTCCGGCCTCTGTGAATCAGATCCAGAGCACGAGCACACAGAGAGTCGGAGCCAGAACCAGCAGGGAGAGACGAAACGACGCCGTGTGGATGAGATTTGTACAGTTTACCTGATAATCAGCAACGGACAAGACGACCACACGCACGTCTATATAGATCCTTCATTTATTTCATTATATGATGATTAAATAAAATTAACTCAAATAAAAATATTAAACAAAGTTTATTCTAAATAACAACGATTATGTTGGATAGATATTAAAATAGTTCGACAAAACGGGTAATTCCAAAAACTTACGGGTTTTTTTAGCGAATAAAAATTCATTAATTTCTCAACTGCAACATACAGATGAAAGCGTTCGGAAGCCGAGCCTCGGACCCCTTAAAAGCATGCGTAGAACAAGCTTTCCTGAGTAATCAATGAGATGTTTAGCTCGCTGATCTTTTCACAAACACAAGTTCGATATCCTCGATTAAAGAGAGAAAGACTTTATTGTCCCGGATGGTGGCCCCCACACGAGAGAACGGTAGCTGAGAGGTCGAAATGAGGCTCGGTATACCCTGAGTATCGCTGCGAGGAATGATCTTCTCCTAGTGCCTGTCTCAAGACAAGGCTAAAGTAACGACAATCGCGTGACACTAGATGAGGCTGGGACCCGAGGTCCCCTATACCGTCCCATTCCCGACATCAAATGGTTAATTGCACACGGTTTAACAGACGTGAGTCGTGTGACGGTTGCACGACTTTGTAATACGCGTTTAGAAATGATAGTTTTGTCTTTTACATTATACGTGTTTTGCAATCTTCATGTATACGCGTTTTGCAATTTGAAATCCTTACATATACGATTTACAGAGATACTTTCGACTTTTTTTTAAAAAAAACTAACCCGTCATTGATATCATTTATAAAATACATCTAATTCATCTACAATTATCACTAAAAATAACTGAAATACAAATATCAAGAGAATTTATTTTAAATAACAAGGATTAATAAATTGCTAAATTAAAATAATGTAAGCTAAATTTGGAAATAAAATTGGCAGGAAAGAAAATAAAAAATAGGCGGTATAAATAAAACCATCGTCTTCTTCGCGAAAGGGATTAATATTTTTTTTCTGCATTTTCCTCCAACGAATAGAGAAAGCTCCGTTCGAGTTCCTTCGAGCCGAAGCTACCTCGATCTCTGCAAAACCCCTAACAGATCAGCATAACAATGGCGCTGGTGACCATGATCGTCACCAACACTCCCGCGGCGGATCTCGCCCTCACCAACCTCGCCTTCTGCTCGCCGTCCGATCTCCAGAACTTCGCCGTCCCTGGCTCCGACCTGTTCCTCGCATTGGTGGCTGATTCGTTCGTCCTCTCTATCTCATATCCTTTTTTGATCGGTTGGGATTTGATAATTTGATTTCGGTTTTTTGTTACAAGCTCATTTTTGTATTGAAATTGCAATGCCAATGCGAAGTGTCGATTGGGTGCGTCATTGGGTTGTTGCATTGCTTAATTTAATTCTTCTGGGCTTAATTGGCTTGAGGAGCATTTTGTTCATATGGTTTTGTAACATTGTTATGATGATTTTTGGGGGGATAAATTATTGTGATGTTTAATTTTAATGGGGTTACTGCATGTCCTAACGGCCACCTTTCTTTTATTACTAAATCCAAACCCGAACAAACGTTAATTGTCATATAGTAACGGTGACCGCAACCTATTGCATTTTCCGTCCCCGGAGTTTAACGGCCGTTTAGTGATTTGATAATAAGCGAAAAGGTCTACGTTATGATTTGACAATAAACCAAAGGTGTA
>JAYMSV010000078.1:0-23147 GCA_036897745.1 Erodium moschatum
TACAGCTTCATCAAAACGAAGGTTCCAACTCCGAGAAGCTTGTTTCAATCCATAAATGGATTTCAACAACTTACAAATCTTTCCCTTATTCTTCGGATCAATAAAACCTTCTGGCTGAGACATATAAACGTCCTCAGTCAAATTTCCGTTCAGGAAAGCGGTTTTGACATCCATTTGCCATATCTCGTAATCGTGATACGCAGCTATGGCAAGAAGAATCCGGATAGATTTAACCATAGCCACTAGGGAGAAGGTTTCCTCATAGTCAATCCCTTGGATCTGCCTATAACCTTTTGCCACCAGTCGGGCTTTGTAGGTCTGAGGGTTGCCGTTCATGTCCATCTTCACCTTAGGAAAATAGAATCCTAGATTGTCTACACAAAAGAGAAATTCTAGTTGGACTAGAATAAAAAAAACACGACTCCTTTATCATTTCTCCTTCTCTAGTTTTCCCAATTTTATTGGGAGTTGATTTAAAGGAAATCAAAGCCTATAAATATAACATCATTGTGGCCGAACAGGAAAATCTTGTTTGCTGCAAATTTCGGCCACGATATAGTGAGATAAAGAGTGAAAAGTTCAAGAGCTACTACCAAGCTTCGGTAGTGGAGTTGCTTACTCGTGTGGATACCGTTAGAGTGCAAACACTTAGGTGCCTTGAAAAGTCTTCACCATAACCCAAAGGTCCCAGCCTCGAACCAACTGTTTCTCTACAACGAGGTAATCTCTATTAAAAATGAGCGCTAGTTTAGTCATTACATGATGCACGAATCTAAGAATTTAAGGATTATGAACAACCCATTTTTTCCCGCCTTGTTTGTGAAACACATAATCCTACAACTCTACCCTAGGTTATCTTTACTTTATTCCTTTTATTACACTATACATGTTCGCACACTTAAGCTGTCCGGTGAGTGAAGTTGGGGGTGGAGCAACCACGACCCCTATAAGGAACAATAGTGAGGAGGTATGTATGGATTGTCACTAACTGGTAAAAGCATGCATTAAGTACATAAAGACAAGAGAGAAAGTGATAAGAGGTGAATCATGCTTGTGAGATAAGCATATAAGTGTGTGTGAAATTTGGTGTTATTTGACTTCCATAATGGTCTAGCAAATGAGACACAAGTGGATACAAAGAGTCTAGAAATATTATGGTATCAACCAGCTCATATGATTTCCTATTGTGAAATTAGTTAGAATTTCTAGCCGGTTCATCGCGCCCCGACCTCGCGACAACTTTCCTTGGCCCTAAAAGTTGGCTATTTCTTTAATGATGAATATCCCCAAGATCACCATAAAAGTAAGATGAAAGACACGGTCATAAGTTAAGTACTTTTCCCATACTTAGATAAGGATAGTAAATCTACCAACAATAAAAGGTGTGGTAGTTCCTAGCTATCAATGTAGATCGTAGAGCTCCGATAATGGCCTACCCGGTTGTAAAAGAAATTAATTATCCCCTAGGCACGTGACAACGTCATTCAAATTCAGTCCCTAGGCTGCAATTACATCGTCTTGCAACTATGCATTTTGATTTGTGGCGTCACTCCAGACTGCATCTTCCTTTCCAATAGTGACTACTCTAAGGAGCTTATTTATCAACAATCGCAACCTTTGTGGACAAGGGGGTTCGGTCCAGGGATGGTGTCCAGACTCCGTTTCGGGTCGATGTAGAGATTTCCAACTTTCCATCGACCTGGGAGGTCAAGATCAGATCATCCACTAAGATCTCCCTTTCTAAGCTTTTAATGATAAAATCAGTTTAAGTTTACGCTATAAATGGGTCCTCAAATTGTCCAAACATTACAGGCCATGAGATAAAAAAAAAGTTTTATAATAGAATCAATGATGTTTCAACACAACCAAAAGAATGGTACAAGAATCATGAAGAAAATGGGAGATTAGAGTTAGAGAGTACTTTAGAAAATGGGAGATGTGTCGGTCGCTCTCGCTCCGAATGACCTCTAAATGCTGAAGATCGCTCGCTTCCAAGGCTAGGACGTCTCCTCCCGACCTCGAACTAACTCTCACATAGAAAACCTCTCTAGTGGCTCAAGAATATGTGGAAGCTCCCCAAATCCCAAGATCAAGGTCTCTATTTGTAGGCTCAGGTAAACCCCCTACACAGACTGTAAAAAATTCCTTCACGCCGTGTTGATTGTGAAAAGTACACAACGTGGAAAAAATGTCATCATGGCGTGACGGGCGAAAAGGGGGACTACACGTCGTGTGAAAACATGGCGCACAACGTGTAACCCTTGTCCCAAATGAATCCTTTGTCAGGATGATGTCATGTGTCCGCTCTTAACTGGCGTGGTGGTTGAAGCTCTACGGCGTGTAACTCTAGGGGATTTTTCTCCTTCAGCTGATTTCTTCGTTTGTTCGCTCAACCTCCTCCGCTCAGATCTTCGAGCTACCGAAAAATGGGGGAACGCACGAAGTAGAAAGACGAAAAAAATAGAAATATAAAAATGTGTAATCTAAACTAGGTGAGAACGAAAATGGTAAAAACATGAGAAAGTTTCGTTGAATAATACATACGAATAAGACCCCATCAAGGACATCACCAAGTACTTGCGGTACTTGGTCTTGTACTCGCCGAATATTTCGACGACTATTAAGGGTTATGTGTTCCCTTTTATTTGATATCTTACGGTCAATAATCGAAGTTCATATGAGGAAGTTATGACCTCAGGAATATCAAGGAGACTCCAGAATTTCTGAAAACCGAATTTCGCCCCATTTTATCCTTTTTCTACTTTGTAAACCTAAAAAACCGTAGCGAGGGAAAAATATGACATACGGGGGAAAAGTATAATACTCGTTATTGAAATGGGAGTAAAAGAGTCACAAATGGGGGTGAAAACACTATAAAAAGATGGAAAATGCACATGCATCAATCGTCAATCCTGAAAGTTGATGAAGTCAGATGATATTTGGCCGTTGATGGGTCGGGGGAGATTCGAATGGCTCAAGGGGAATTGAATAGAGTCTGAAACCGTCAGTTAAGGCCGTCGATGGGCTTGGATGATACCATTAAATAGAATTTTAGACGGTTTTTCTTCAGGGAGGACCTCAAAAAATAGATAATCTAAAGCGAGTGAGAAAGAGTCCCGAGTAAATGTAGGATTCTAGGGTGCAAAAACGCAGCGGAAATAAAATAAAATCCCTAGAATAGCCTCGGGATCCATGTAATTCCGAGTAAATCGACAAACAAAAGTAAAGGAAAATACCTCTCGATTTTGAGCTTGGTTCGAGACGGGAACCAAAAATGCTTCCGTTTCTTGACGATGTTGATACGTGCTCAAAAGGATCCGTCCTCTACTGGTATCCACGCCAATAAGCTTTCCCAAAATCGGTTGTGTGCTAGCACAAATGAAGAACACTTCTTCTTCTTCTTCTCTCTCTCTATCTCGTTTTTCTCTCTACCCTTTGAGAACCCTTCTCAACTCATTTGCATGCTCTTGTTTCTTTATCAAAAGTTTGGACTCAAGAATAAGAACGAAGAAGAGAGGAGGGTTCAGCCGAGCAAGAAGAAGAAGAAGAAGAAGAGATGAAGCTCCAACAACTAGTTCTTTTGCATGCTTACCCCTCTTTTAATCTCTATCTAGTTTTGCATGCTTACTATTCCAAGACATGACCACACTATATCATTTCAAAGAGCCCAACTCTTGGACTTCCAAGTATGACAAGTGTCTCATTTTACGAGTAGTGGACATGCAATAATGGCCTTTTTGAATTCCAAATTTCAAGAGTCATTATATATATATATACTCTAACATAATCTTATTATATTAGCAATTGAAAAACGAGTAATGAATAAATAAATATTATATCAAATATAATATTATTATATTCACTTTAACGGGCTTCTAAAGTCCAATTCGATTATGGGCTTGTTGTTGTGTGTGACCCTGTAGGCTCATACCACGTTTGGAAGTGGGCCCAAAATCCTCGTTCCGTCCACATGTCATAGTTGGCCTCTAGCAACGCATTATGACTACCTAAACGTGTGTGATGATTGTCAATTTGAGTTAACCTTTCACCAATAATATCTTAATCCCCTTGTCATCAATATCTCGATTGAATAAGGCATAGGTCCGGCATCCTTATTTTATCTGATCGTTGTTTCTTGATCTTAAGTATACTGTAAGTGATAACTCTTTATCGATTCGCATGACCATGCTTTTCCGCTGTCTCACTTATCAAGGTGCCCAAACGATATCTCTCACATTTACATGAGTGACAAATTCTTTATCAGTCAACCACATCTCTCACATAGACAATTATGTACCCACGACAATCTTTATTGTTGCCCGGTTAAAAACAACGTTGAGCTGTGTCAAGACACACAACCACCTATGTAGAAACCATGATGACTAATTGACTATAAGCTCAAAGGACTTAAGCTATATCATGGTACCGAAAAATACTCATGACAGTTCCTATAACCTTGTTTTTGCGGGTGTGAAGCCCGATCGTCAAGTTCAATAAACTCATTTTTGAAACCACATTAATATTAAACAAGAGGAAAGGCTGCTAGTACGGCGACATTTTATCTATCGACGGCAGAAAGGGAAATACTTATTTTTACATAAAACCATTAAACCCAGCCACCTGTTTTATTTTCTAAAACTAAAACCACGAGAATCCAATTCCCTAACGATCTGCACCGTCCATAGCGAGTAAATCTAAGACCCACATCCATCAACGGTCACGATTCCGTCCAGCTCTGGTTCCAGTTCTTGCGGCATAAATGTCCAAATTGCTACTTGTACAGTAAAAGTGTAGGACACAGCACCGTCGATCACCTTCTTCCTCTAGACTCTTCCTCCTATTTCCACAAACCGTGCTGCTGCAGATCTCCAACCGCGACACTCACGGCGGCGATGGGCTCTTCCGGCGATTCCTTCATGAAAGTTGTCGACGGCGACGCCGGCTACGTGCTCGAAGATGTTCCTCACTTGACTGATTACATTCCTGATCTCCCTGTAAGTTTCGCTTTCCTCTTCTTCCTTGTCTCCATCTATATAAGTATGGGTTTGTGTTTATATGCATTTTTAGAATGTGTATTTGCCGAGGATCACTTGCTTAGATTTGAGTGTGAACTTTCTTTTTTGGGTTGATTTTGTACTTCAGATTATTCGTTAATCTTACTTCTATACGATGGATTAATCTGATTATTTCTTCATATATGAATTGGCTGATCGGTTTTGTTAATATCATTGGCTATGTTTGATTTTGTATTTGGCAGACGTATACAAACCCATTGCAAATCAATCCTGCCTACTCGGTGGTCAAGTAAGTTAAGATTTTGATTTTGCTCCAACCTATTGGGCCTGAATTTGATTGTTATTGATACAAATTTGATCGTTTCAGGCAGTACTTTGTTAATGTGGATGACACTGTTGCTCATAAGGTGAGTTCTGCATTTTTATTTTATTTTGACAATTTAATCTTCCTATTTCTTATAGTGAAAATGTTTATTCCATTTTCTATCTTGTTGATGAGCTGAAGTCTAGTTTAGCATCAAATGTCCGTGCATTTAAGTGGTAAATGAGGTAGTTGCACTTTCTGTGCTTTGGTGACTAATGGCCAAATTGTGTGCTCATCAACTCTTGTAGATTGTTGTTCACAAGGATAGTCCACGAGGGGCACATTTCCGACGAGCTGGTCCTCGCCAAAGGGTATGCCTTCTCGTTTTGTATGCTACTTGGAATGTGATGCATTCTGTACTTTCTGTTGACATGTGCTCTTCATGCCACCTAGGTATACTTTGAGCCCGATGATGTGCATGCATGTATTGTAACATGTGGTGGTCTGTGCCCTGGACTTAACACGGTGATAAGGGAAATTGTATGTGGCCTTTACCACATGTATGGTGTAACCAGAGTCCTTGGAATAGATGTAAGTGATTGCATCAACATAATCTTTCAGTTGTTCCTAACTTATGTTTTTCTTAATCAGAACTGCACAGGTGGAGGTCTTGTATTCATCATTTTAAAATTCCATGTATCAGGCCTGCTACAACTATAATTCAGATAGAGTATATTTTTAACAGTTAATAACTTGCTTTGGTAGAAATACTTGCTCATATGTGTGGTGTGTTCACGTTTGTTTGTTTTTTTTTCAACATGTGAGTCCCCCTTCCTGATGCCAATAGCATCGGCACACATCACAATCTTTGGCAGTATTATAGCCTTCTGAGCACCAGAAAATTCTACACTTCATATTTACATGGACCACGTTTCCATAATTGTTGGAGATATTTCTAATAGAAATTTTGTAAGGTGTAAAAATAGAAATTAAAAAGGAAATTGTAAAAGACGACGTTCTGTCAATTGCACTGGAGTAGGTTTTCACAATTTTTCTTGCAGTTTACAACATCTTGTTTTCTGATATGACATGATATGTATGATGCAATCTTTCCGGTTGTCTTATCGCTTCCAATTGCATGTGAGTCATTCAATTACACGTTCTTAAAGATGCAGGACACAGACATAGTTCATGTGCCTCACTTGTGCAGTTGTGCCTCCGTTAACGTATCACGCATCAGCATTTTTTATGCTCCACCATCTACTTCTTGCCTATTACAGAAAGAAATTCATTGAAAAGAATTAATTGACAAATGCATGTAAACACAAGAAGTTTAATATTGGAGCTGCAATATATGTTTCAGCATACCTAGATTGATTCACTAATTGAACATAATTATCAAGTTTAGCACTCATAATGGGGAAAACTGGACGTATTCAGGTGTTGGATTGAATGATGATTTTCTTTCCTGTAGAAGTATAATACATGTGGTTTCTAAAAACAATAGAAAATAATTTTAATGTGATGGTTCTTTAAGAGGTCATATTTTGATACAATGACTTGTTGCACTATGTGATGTTTAAACTTATTACTGTAGGGTGGATACAGGGGATTCTATTCCAAGAATACTGTTACTTTAACCCCCAAGGTTGTCAATGACATTCATAAGCGTGGAGGTACCATCCTCGGCACATCACGAGGAGGCCATGATAAATCTAAGATTGTTGACAGCATTCAAGATCGTGGAATTAATCAGGTCTGGGAGTATAGATTTTGGCAATAGTGTCATGTTGTGTACAATAATGTTTGTTATACATTGGAATTCAATACACAAGTTATTACTGCCTTGGCCCTCAACTCCCATATGCAAGTAATAGTTGGAGCATTTTACTTTCAGGTTTATATCATTGGGGGTGATGGAACTCAAAGGGGAGCAGCTGTAATATTTGAGGTACTTCATATTAACACCTAAGAACGGGAATCACATAATTTCAGGAATGGTGCTGCTCATGTAAAAGCATCAGGGATAGTATCAAAATATCTGGAATGGATTTTGGAAATGTTACTGAATACTTTCCGATGTATGCTATTACGTACAGGCATGCAACCATCTCGTAGGAATTGCAGAAGCTAGTAAATCCGTTCTCTGATTGAGATTGCACTCTGATTAGTTTCACCCACAACATGTCTTGTTAAATAATAAGAAAGATAATGATTGTTGATTAGTACAGTATGCAATCAGTTTCTCACAGAAAAACTCTGTATACGTGCCTCAGGAAATCACATGCAACATCTCATTGTCATAAATAAAATTTCCTCTCTTAAGTAGTTAAGCCTACAAACGCGTTTTGACTCATTGCTTGAAGTTGAAAGCATAACATATTTATTTTTTTAACGTTTGTAAGAGCAATCGTACTTTGGCTCTGCAGGAAATCAGAAGGCGTGGCCTTAAAGTTGCAGTTGCTGGAATACCTAAAACGATTGATAATGACATCCCGGTACTTCTTTTTTACTGCACCTGAATTTCTTGTGAACAAATTTAATATTTACTATCATTTTCATTTTAAAGAATGAAATAAGTTAATGCTGAACCACTTTATCTTAGTGCAGGTTATTGACAGATCCTTTGGTTTTGATACGGCTGTTGAGGAAGCTCAACGTGCCATTAACGCTGCACATGTGGAAGCCACAAGCATTGAGAATGGTGTTGGTGTTGTCAAGTTAATGGGACGCTACAGTGGTAAGCCTCATAGCTATTTTGATGTCCTCATGTGATTTGAGATCATTGATGGATAAATTACTTGAAAAGTATAATTCTCTAAGTATTGATCCAATCAAGAAGAAAAGCTTATTCATCTTCATTATATGGTATTCACAGATCTAACAATGATGGCCATCTATTTTGAATCTTAAAAGTGTTTAAATGGGCAAGGAAATATATGTTGTTTAGTGGATGGAACTATTTCAAATCAGGAATAGCAGGTGTAAAGCATGCATGAATATGGGCAATGACTTCTGAAATGTTGTAGAATACTCATCAATCATTGTTTTATCTAATTTCAGTCTACAGAGTGGTTAATATCTTTAACATGCTCAGACAATGGTATATTCAAATTTGACTACAAGTTTGTTGCAGGGTTCATTGCAATGTATGCTACACTCGCCAGTCGTGATGTGGATTGTTGCTTAATTCCAGAGTCACCCTTCTATCTTGAAGGAAAGGGTGGACTTTATGAATATATCGAAAAGGTCCTCAAGGAAAATGGACACATGGTTATTGTGATAGCTGAAGGTGCTGGACAAGATCTTGTTTCAGAGAGTTTGCTGTCCATGGACAAGGAAGATGCTTCTGGAAACAAGCTTTTACAAGATGTAGGGCTTTGGATATCTCATAAGATCAAGGTATATATAGATTTCTTTTCCTAAACCACAATTATGGCTCGTTGGTGTTTTTTGCAATCTTGTTCATTCTCTTTTATGTCTTATTTCCTATCACTGCATTTCTAATGTTCATGTGGATACAATGGTCCTTTCACTTACTGATCTAAGAGGCCCTCTTGCTTCTTTGAAGCTATAATAACAAGTCATATTGATGAAAGCTGCATCAATTGTTTATGGGGCATTAAGATGTATTCCACTCTATAACGATGACTACTTGTTTCTTTTATTTTAGGATCATTTTGCTGAACAAGGGAGGATGGCCATTAATCTGAAATATATTGGTGGGTAGCTTTGATAATTCCTTAATTTCTTTACTTAGACTAAGAGGAATGTGCAAGAGCTGACATAAGGTAAGGGACCATTTTTTTTGTGGCAGATCCCACCTATATGATCCGAGCCATACCAAGTAATGCATCAGACAATGTCTATTGCACGCTTCTGGCCCAAAGTGCAGTTCATGGAGCTATGGCTGGGTATACTGGATTCACAGTTGGGCCCGTCAATGGAAGACATGCTTACATTCCTTTCAATGTATGTACCTTATCCTCATATTTTGACTGTTTTTATTTCCTTGATTTTGGGAAGAAAAAAAGGATATGTGTATTGAGAACTGTGGAAGTATACGTTTTGATTATCCTTTCATTGGCAATCTTATGACGAGGGAAATAAAATCTTTTTAGCCTTAAAACTTCCTAACAACAAGCACTAGTACGAGAATGTGGAATTGCTGACATTCGTTTGTTCTGGATATTTTTTTTTTATGTTCAGCGAGTTACTGAAACGCAGAACCAGGTTGTGATTACCGACAGGATGTGGGCAAGGCTACTGTCGTCAACGAATCAGCCAAGCTTTCTGAGCTCGGAGTATGTTGCCAAAGTGAAGAAAGATAAAGAATGTTCTCCTTCTCCATTGCTTGCTGGGGAGTATGTTGCCAAAGTGAAGAAGGATAAAGAATGTTCTCCTTCTCCGTTGCTTGCTGGGGAGAATGGCGACAAGCCTGTAACTGAGGAAATATCCACGTGATTTGATTTCAATGTAGGACTAGATGTTGCTACTTGCTTATCCACGTGATTTAATTTCAATGTAGGACTAGATGTTGCTACTTGCTTCCACTACTGTTGTATATCGGTATGTATTTTTACCACCCTTAATCTTACGCTGCAGTAAGTTGTCTGACTTTGTAATATTTTTTTTGATTGGTCAATGTCTTTGATTTATTTGGCATATGATACTTGAAAACTACATAGGCCTACTAAATCAGAGAAACAAAAAAACATGCAATTTGGGGAAACATTACATCGAAACAAAAATCATCAACCAAATTGAAAGGAAATGGTAATGCGTTGGCAATGCCTTGTATTTCTAGGTTACAACCCGGAAACGTGTTGTGTTCATGTTTTCTATTGCAAAAACACACTTACTTTCATTTAATGTTAACAGAAAACATTTCTTCTGTCAGTTTCTTTTTTCTGCAAAACCGAACGGTCACTTCTGTAAAAAAATTCACAAAAACAACCCTCCTAAAGACCACTAGTTTATGCAAAGAAAAAACAGACGCCAATGGAAGTCATTTATGACATTAAATAAAAGACCAAGGTGGTTTTTTGTAAAAATAAGGTCACCGCATTATGTTTCCCGTAAAACAAAAAGTCATTCTAGAGTGGGTTAATAAGGTTACCCCTTAATAATCTGTATGAAAAGCAGATATTCTATTCAGTCATACAGGATGCCAGACAAGCATGTAATTCAGCCATGGCCATAATAGCTTCAAGTCTCAACAAACATTCGATTACAGTACTCGATACCATCTGAAAAACACCAGTTCTTGCGAGAACAACACCTATATATACCATGTTCTGTTCACTATTTACAGTACACGAAATAACCATCAACGTCTGTCCAAACGGGATTACATGGACCAGATTCTTCTCTATTGAGCTATTCTCTATGTTTTTCTTTCCTTTTCCTTTTCCTACTTAAGTTAATTTCTCCCTACCGCAAAAAAAAGAGTACAAATAGGAAGCATTCTAAATCCAGAAACAAAACATGTTATGCAGAAAACATATACTGGTGTTGTTTATGATTGCCAGAAGAGGTCAAAGTCGGTACTATACAAGGTGCCATCTTGAATCTCCAGATTTGCCACATGCCAATTGATGAGTTGAGATTGGAGTAACTTACACAGAAACAATCCAGCTGGGAATATCCACCACTCACTCTCGTCCCTGCACCCACAAAAATGTCAGTCAGATTGGGCGTTGCATCAGTTTCTCAACTCAACTTGGCATTAAATCAGTACTCACATGTTAATATTCCATGGCTGCAGACTTGGAATTTTGGGAATTGACGATTGAAGGTGATAGTGAATATATCCACACAGAAATGCCACCACCTGCAGACAACAATTAGAAATTAGTCAAAAATAATTATAATCCAACTTATTCTTCGTTCCCCCTGTTCAATAAGTCCATATCATACTATAAAAGAGAAGAAAAACTCACAATATTAACCATGGACAAGATATTCCACAAAGCATAGACACGTGCTAGTCCAGCAGATCGGCGGGGTCCGTGGCTGAATAGTGCATTGATGCCAGCAGGAAATGGAAGAAGAATTCCAAGAGGTAAAATAAATAAAACCAGAAACACATCCACCAATGAAATTGAATACACCTGGAGTAAGGTCAGCAATACTAAGCTAAAATCTCCTAGAAGTAGCATTGAGATCACCAAACCAACAAGATCCTGTTGCCATAAGAAAAGGAAGAGATTAATTTGCAGTAAATCAACGAAAGGTAATGAATCTAATATTTTAAGCAAAAAGCTACCTACCTGATGACCAACAGGTTTTGTATTGTGAACTAGAAAAGACAGAAGATAAAATATATTTTTCTTCTCTTCAAGCATCTGTAAATTGTTAGTATCTATTATTCCACCACATGCCCTTTTCCCCCGCATAAAAGTTTCGGTGCCTCTGTTCAATCGATTCAAGAGCGTATTTTCCCATGCCTTTGTACTGTAAGCAAAGGTGAGACAAAGTCAAGTTAAAACTACACTAATTGACCTCACCTGGGTGATGTTAACGTGACAAACGACTGGTCAGTTTACATTTAATCTCCAACCCAACTAAAAAAAGTAAAAAGAAAAACAAACATTTACCATGGGTATTGCTCAGCAGGATCAACTCCATCCGAACTTTCATTGGATGGACATTGCTCAACAGGATTAACTCCATCCGAACCTTCATTGGATCCCCGGTCATTATCCTCAATAGCATACACCAAAATTCCATACTGGCAGTAACCAGATGCTGTTGCCGGGAACCATGCAAGAGCAATGCGAATCCCATGGACCCTTAAAGCAGGATTGGCATGAGTTTCAAGCCATTTAAGGACGGGAACAAATGTCACTCTCAGACGTCCACGGCAGACTAAGCGTAATTGTGCATTCAAACCAGCAACCAACCGATACCATGTCGTTGGAGGGACTGCCTGCCGGCCAGGCATAGTAGTACACATAATTAGAAAGATCAAAAAAGGTTCAATTTTAATCAAATTTCGTATTTGATATCATATGAGAAAACACACCTGGCTCATTAGGCTTGTTAGGATGTTATCACTTTGAAGTGAGAAAGGAGTCATGTAACTTCCATCACCACCAAAAAGTAAAGATAAAGGAAATCTTTGACTGAGGCCAGGAGGAAGATCTGATCTCTTTTCATCTCCACCCAGAAAGAAGTCAACATACGCTAGCATCAAATCAGAAGTTGCAGCCACCTGAAATTACAGGACGAAATCAAGATTTACTCCAAAGACAACAAAAAAACATCCCAACACCTACAAGTTCAAGAAAGCGACAATTGATTAACCAAACAATCATTAAAACCAAACCTTAATTCCTTCATATAGAGCCCGAGAACGACAAGAGCGTAAGCAAGCATGGTCATATTCTGACCGAACAAATTCTCGCATGCGTTGCAATTTCATTCTCCGTCGCCATTGCTGCCATGACCAAGCAAGTGGATATACAAGAACAGATAGAATGATGTGCATTGCTCCCTCCCACCATTGATAAGTAGCTATGGCATTGATCTCATCCACAAATGTATTGAAAGCATCCTCATATCTGTCGAATCAAATAAATTGGCAAAGGATAAACCTATATTTCAAACTGAGAAATTGAACCGATAGGTAGAAAATTAGACTTACACAATCTCTTTAATTTGCTCTGGAGGAATGTGTGGAAGGCGCCAAGGGTCACTGAAAGTATTAGGACCCATGAAATACATTCTATGCACTTGACTTTGGGACTCCTCAGCTCTGTTTGTTTCCAAAACCTAGGAAATAAAAGGCAGAACTAGTTGGTGAGGAGAAATTCTTTTGCTCAAGAAATTCAGTATTAATATATTTCAAATGAGGAAAATTAGGAGTAAGACCTCATTCAATGATTCCAAGAAAGGAAAGGAGTGATCTATTTGAGAACCATGTTGTGTGGGAGCTGGGCCTGGCAACTCATCAACCCCAACAAACTTCATTCGAGCAACACTAAGCACCAGTGCTAATAAGATGAGGAGACCCACAAGAAGAAGACCGAATAACCAAGGCCCACCAAATGTGTAAATTAACTCTTCAAGAGCTGTGTAGCAATGTGGCATGTGATATCTGTCTGAAATGCATTTGTAAGGACAAGGAGTTTCAGCAACACCACCTGTCAAGGAGGATAGAGGATTTGAAGATTGATTAAGCATAGAATAGCTACTTTCAACACTCGAATCAAGAAAGACATAAAGCAAAATGAAGCATGAAATATAAACATTTGAACTAAGATCAGTAATTACGAAGTACCTCGCACAGCAGTATATATGGCACGATGTGGGAGCTCATCAGCAGGACACCGATGACAAAGGGATTTATCAGAACCAGTGACGTTCTTATAAGTTCCAGCTGGACATTCCTGAAGAAATACAAACACGATACAAAAGAATTGAGCTAAGAATGTGTATGTGTGTGAGAGAGAGAGAGAGAGAGAGAGAAAGAGAGCCAAAAAGGTTTAAGAACAAAAGAACGAAAAATATAGAAGAGTTGAAATGCAGACTTATCCAATAAAATCCATACCGAAATTTCACTAGTTAAAAACACACAAATGAAAGATATCAGAATGTCCCAAATAATACTCACCTGACAAAATATTCCATAAAGCCCTTTCGGGCAAGCCTTCCCAGATATTGTACCATTTTCTCCAGCTCCCCCTTGACCTCTACCCAATCCACCCCTTCAGTAGCAATAACATTCTATTACTACGAGAATTCTATCGTAAAAATTATAAACAACACTAAAGCAAAATAAAGAACTAATATCCCAGCACAACAAGCTTCAACTTCAATCTATGGTAAAATAACAAGAACTTTCACTATCAATTTTTAGAAAAATGAATTGAAATAAGGCAGCTACCGGAAGTGGAAACAATTATCTCCTAAAATTCATAATACGAAAAAAATGCCCAAAGAAAAAACTAAGGTCAACCCAAACTAATCATCTCGGAACTTTCAACTTGACAAGCAGTATCTGGGAAAGTACGGTGATAAAGTATTTTCAGTAATGTTCAAAAATGTTAGCAAGAAGATAGATTAATGAAACGTTTGGCAGTTTAAGTTATTTTGTAGCACTTGCAGTTAAATCTGGAAGTACCACCACAAAATAGGTAGCTAATCTAGCTATAAGTATCATTATTACGATATATCACCTAACAAAATAGTAGGGCTGCATGTTAGTTTTTTTTTTTTGTAATTCACGTTGTCTCTATGTCCTACTTCCCTTATGGTCTACATGTTATGCTGTATATAGTATAAGCAAAAGCAAAACTAGTTTGCAACTATTTTCTTCAAAAAAATTATTCCCACGATAATGGTAGATGCGATTAATGGTCTTTTCTTCACGAAGACTTTTATTCTTCATGATCAGTGTTTCTGTTCTTTTCATTTTCTCTCTAGCAGGATCAATAAATAAATTACATTGAAGACTAAACAAAAAGAACTAAGTGGTTGTGTTATAGTATGAAGTGATTTTAATAAAATTTTGAAGTACATAATAACCACCAATGCACTAGAATGCCAGCTAACTACTTCAGAGCAAAAGTAACAGAGTCCATAAAATAGAGTAGTTTATATGCAAATGAAGTTGAAAGTTATTAACAAACAAAAATATATGCCTACTAAGACAATACACAAAAAGAACAGCTTATGGACCTTAGATTTTACATGACTGTTTCAATACTATAGCTTGAATAAGTAAATTTGAGAAACCAACCCGGTATTAATGTTTCCCTTCACATCAGCTATGGGTTGATAAACATCTCCAGTGGGAATGTCAGACCAATGGAAATGAATCCTTCCACCACCACCTCCACCAGCCCCTTTAGAACCACCATATCCCCCAACACTTGAAAGAACAGCAGACTCACCAAGAGCAAGTATACGTGAAAACAGAAGTATGGTTCCGCCAGAACCACCCCCAGGCCCTCCACTTGAACCATTCATGAGAGCTTGTACTTTGTCTAAGTCAAAACTTCCTCCATCAGCCTTCACTGAACCATCAATATACATACTTGATAGGGGATGCTCTGATGAACCCATCACTGTCCAGACAGATCAGACAAGGTTTAGTACGGAATATAAGAAAACAGCTGTTAGTATAGCAGAAACTGCACATGTTATATACCACCACACACGTGTATGTTAGCCACAAGAATTATAAGTATATAGCCAACATATTATTTCATTTCAGCCTCAGGAAAAAGGCCAAGATAGAAATATGTCTAGATACAATCCAAGAGTTATGCTCAAATCAAACAATATGATTAAATATCAGGATGAGTTGTAAGGAACAAAAGGTGGATTATTCAGCATGAAGGAACCATCAAACACAGGTTACAAAGAGAGATAGAGAGGTCACCTATGATGCCACCACCAGCAGTCAAACCACCAGAGCTATCATTTCCACTCCCACTGCCAAGCTCACAAGGCAAATCTGCACTTCCATATGAGGTACCGCCCTTAGCACATTCACCCTCATAACATCCAGCCCCACCTGTACCGCCGTGGCCCCCACCACTGCCGATGCCATTGCTTAAAACACTTCCTCTACCCACACCACCCGTGCAGCCTGTACAAATGATAAAATAATTAATGAACAATATCTTAAAGTTATGAACCGAAAAAATAGTGTGGATTATCTTTCCCATCTCAAAAAAAAATAGCATACGCAACAAACCAACTGAACTGTGATAGTTCATGCACACAATGAAAGAAATAGAGGAATAAATTAGACAGATGCTTTTGGGACTAAGGTGTAGAAAAATGGGAGCATACCCATCCCAGATACACTTATAATTCCAGAAGGCCGCACAGCTATAGTTCTTGCCCTGTGGAAATGAACCACTGATCCTTTCACAAGTCCTTTAACAGTAATATCTTCAACTCGGCATATCTGGAAAAGTGAAGTTACAAAATTATCAAATGAGCCTGTGCTGGCATAAACCAAGTTATAAGACTGAACAATCACTGTGGAGTAGATACCTGAAGAGTGAATGACAGTGAAGAATTTACATTGCAATCTTCAGGAGGATGAAGTAGTTCTATAGGACAATCTTGGCGATCACAGTAAAGCTTCGGTGTCCTGATATCAAGAAATAGAATGTATTATATACACTGAGAAATAACAGATAACAATCACAAACTGAACCAATCATCTACAAACTTACACATCATCTGTTGTTGCATTTTCCAAGGGTCCACGCAAGACAGATCCATATCCAACCTTCACATAACAAATAAAGATTTCACCGTAAATGCTAATATATATAAATATGCTAATAACAGCACCATGCACAACGGATCATGATAACTAATGGTCATGAAGATTATGAAACAACTAAAATCATATCAACAGAAGCTACCACTTCTATATGATGATGTCAGTCACCAGATGGAACACTGCATCAAGCACCACTCCTACAACAGCCGGAAGATTGTTCAACCGGGCAATTTAAATGAACAGATAAATGCCCACAATAGGCATATACAAAAAGCTTTAACAGGACATATATAATTACCAGAGACGAGTCACATATTGCTATGAATTCGAAGATGATATGGAATTGAACTCAAAATTACAAAGAAAAATGGGAGGAATTATAGGTTAGTACAGAGTGTTTGAAGGAAACCTGAAAGGCCACAAATCTTACCCAAATATTCGGATCACAAATACATAAAATTAATTAGAAAGGTAATTCAACTTCAATGCTATTCGTATGCATACCAGATATCAAAGAATTGATTTTTCTCTTTCAAAATAATATCATCTACATCCCACAGCTTAAGGAATAAGGGATTCCAGAAAACCTAATGCAGTGCTTTGACAAAGAAAAATTGACAGGAAAAAAAAGACATGAGCTTTAGTTAAAGGTGTCCATGTTGCCAATTGACCATCCCAACCATTTGAACAGTTAGCATTACAAATTAAGTATACTTGTATACCATATACAAATCTGAAATTACATTCAGGTTGTGTCTGAATATATTTTGTGGGAATGAGAATTACTCCCTCTTTGTGTGTAAATGAGGAGAGAAGCAAAGATTCTGTGATCCCTATGTCCATCCTCATTCCCTCGCATCACACTATTTTCATTCTCATTTTGAAATTGGGAACCAACGTCAAGCTATGAGATGGTTACGGAATGGGAGACTAAACTAGCCACAAATGTGATTAACCTTCATCAGAAGAATCATGCATGGTGAGATCATGGATATAATAAACCTGTATAGGTTTCTAGCCAAGAATGCATAAGGTGAACTCATTTATGGCCAAATAAGTGAATATTATGTGCTCAAATACTGAACATGCTAATTTTTTATAGAAGTGTTTTGGAAGTAAGCAAAACAGCAATAACAATAAAAATATGCCACAAAATACCAAGATAGAGATCATGAAAAAGAAATCATACAGCAAAGACAACTTAGTAAATTCCCAATACAACAAAAAAAAGGCAAGTAACAAATTTGAAGAAAAAGCTGCTTACATGAATACTGTAAAATAACGATAGAACTAGTCGTTGTGCTTCAATCAAATCCCCTGGGCCCGATAAATTTAATAAACCTTGACCATGAACTCCCAAGTTTGCATTAGAATGTATGACAGATGACCCCTGTTTTGGGGATAAAAATAACAGATAGCTGGTTAGGAGCAACATACTATCCCATTGGAAATGAAAATATAAATAAAAAATGCAAGATAGTTACCCTGAGAACAACTAAATTACTAGCCTCCAGCAAAGATGTTGCAACTGCTGCATCTCCCCCACCATCTATTAGCACTTGGGAATTCCACATCAAAAACATTTTCACGGACATTCTTAAGGCCCCATATACCTGACAATAAAATACACCGTTGAGTCATTGACATCCTCTAATTTGTAGGGAAAAAAAAGAGATGGTAAAATAATCAAGTGTGAAAGCTAGAGTGAGAATATCATCTACTCATCAAAGAGATGTAGAAACAAGTGGATTTGATAAAAACACTTGAATAAGCAAAGTAGAATGCATGAGAAAGATCCATATATTGCAACAATTTCAACCAGTAACAAAATCATTAACATGCCAGTACTGACCTTAATTACAGAGTCACTCATCAACAGTTCTTCCGCCAATAGTTCAAACTCGGATAAAGCATAATGTTCTAGCCCGAAGCTCAAAACTCCACCACACAACAGACTTAGCTGTCCTTGGACCTATACAGTGAACCATAATTATATCACTCGTACTGAATAATTATGAAGCCAGAATAAAAAGATGTGTAAGCTATATGTAATGGAAGAACTCACTACACAGATAGCTATGCCCAACCATCTAAGGGAAAGATATTTGGAGAGAAAACAATTCACTGAAGAGGCGAAAGTGCCATATACCACCAAATGTTGTAAAGAAAGAAAAGGGTATGCAAAATTGGTGAAACTAATAGTCTCAATAGAATTTAAAAACCAGCTCAACAGGAAAACTACTTTACTATGTGGAGTTAAGAACTCATATAGCTATTGCCTTCTATGAAGTAAAAGAGTATGGCATTGCATAAAGACTCAAATACATGCATTAAAGAATTGCTAATGCTGGCAAAAGACTGAACTAAGATTTGTTGGAAGCTGTTCACAACAAAGACAAATAGTAGTATATGTAGTGCATGAATAAAACAATCTGACAATGGAACCACACTTATACGGGGAAGACTGAAAGACACATAAACTACAAGCTAACATATGGTTCAAGTACACAAAGTACAAACCTAAGTTTACATGCACCTCTACTGGACCAACCTCTCTTCTGAATGATATGCTAAGTGCCACAGTCATTTCATTTTGCATATTACACCCTTTAAATTCTGAGTTGGTCTAGCCAGAAAGTACTCAGTACTACAACAATTGAACAATATATTGATGCCTGCCCCTTCTGCATTGAAAACTGAATGAAACTGATGTAATACAAAAAAAAATCACAAACCTGAACACGGCTCCATAGCAAGGGAACAGATGCCTTCGCATAATTTCGAACATAAACATTGGTCCAAAGAGGCTGATATGGAAACTCCAAAAGAAGAGTGTCTGTATCCGTAGACATGTTATAATTGTCAACAATTAGGCTCCGAGGAACAGCATCATATAAAGTTCCAGCAGCACCTGAGTTTTTAGGACAGCCGATGCTGCTTCCTCCTACAAATATATTCATGAATTTCATTACTAATCAATATCTGCACAACAGAAATGGATACAGAACATTTTTCCTCAATACATTATTGATTATACAGTGACAATATTTCAAAACCAAGGACATATAACTGAAAATTAAGATAAACTAATAACCTGTCCAAACCTTAGGCTAAACTAACAATCTAAAGAAAATAAATAAAATACTTCAAAAAAATCTGTGGACAACAAAAGGCTATCATAACTAATAACATAAGTGTTATCGGATAGCTTTTCCTTAACTGAAATAGCTGATGTATCTAAAGATGGCTATTTGCACCCTGAGTTAAAAATAAAGATAAACTTAATAGATATCATATGTTCCTTGAATTGGTTCAAATCAACTAGCATTTACTCGTGCTCCATGAATAATGAATGACTGGTTACAGATATTGACCTCATTTTATAAATTTAATCAATTTCATTTAGATTTGGGGGTTAATTGCTAAAAACTATCTTATGTATTGTCCATGCTTTTAAACTACCCTATCTTTTGACCACGGTTGTATGTTAGTTTTTCCAACGAAATTACCACCCTTATGTATTGTCCACGTCCATAATTTTAACGGATTACTCCAAATTTTGTCAATAAACGACTGTGGTCAAAGGTTAGGGTAGTTTAGTGGGGAGAGCTAACCATGGAAAGGAGTTTAACAAGTCTCACCATGTACAAAAATATTCGGTTCATTATGCCTGCTGAAGACATCTACAGAAACTCTTCCACCACCACCACCGGCGAAACCATTACCACCACAAGCGCTTATCTTGCCGCTTCCAGTCCTGTTCATAAATGATGAATATGAATACAGCAATGTCTTAGGAAGTACAACTTCGGATAGATATCTACCCAGTGTTCAAGAAAAGGTGAATGAATTGTGGAATGATAATCATGTTTGCCCTGGCTTATACCTTTACCTGGGTAAAACCTAATTCAGTTTAGATGTTAGTTCCAAGGAAACTAAGGCAACTGCAGCTGGACATTCAGTACATAAAGTTTTTTTGTTGAAAATATGCAACAAAAATGGATGCATACCAACAAGAGAAAAGACAAAAAAGGAATAGTTTGTTGAGTAATACAAAGTCAAATGAGTTAAGCAGCACAAACACATAAACCATATAAAACTGAATTGCGAGGAAATGCAAATTCAACTTGGCCTTTGTAGATTTCAGCATCACACAGATAAAAGGGAAAGAAAAAGAAAAACATCTATCATATCCTCATTCATCATGTATCCTAATAATTCTGAACTGGACGATAAGAAGTGTTTTTGTCAGGGCAACTCTATGTTTAAAACAAATCAGCCATCTAATAACTGCTGCATCCTAAACCATGAAATGTTCCAATCCTAGTTCCTAGAAGCGACATCAAACAGCTAAAATAATAAATCAATGAAAAGGTGGAAGAGTTTACATCTTGTGAGCCTTAATCTGGATGCTGCCACCTGAGCCACCTCCACCTTTAGTCCCACCATCAGCCCCATCAGCCAAAACACTTGCATTCAGCTCAAGAAAATTCTCAATGAGCATCTTCACCCTACCGCCTCCTCCGCCTCCATGATCCACCTCCTTGCTGGTGGACCCTCCTCGACTTCCATAGCTCCATGGGACCTGCAGCGATGACCACGAGTAGGCATCGCCTCCCCAAACGTCTTCCGGTAGCTTAGAGGAGTCAACCAAACAGCAAGCACCCCTCCCTCCATGACCTCCTCCGGCTCCGTCAGTTCCTTGAGGGGTCCCACTCGTCTGCTCCGGCGGATTTCCGGCCCAGCCCGTCGTGTTCACCACCGACCCGTTAGAGAAGGTCGCATTGTGGGCCGTCAAGTCAAACGTCCCACTCACAACGGTCGAGTTCTCGCCCAAACTAAAATTTCCAGTAATGTTAACAGTTATCGAACAACCGGACATCAAACAACAAAAATTCACCTCGGGAAGGATGAAAAAATTTCCCTTCCCTGCGATGTACACAACCCGGGTGAGGTTCAAATCGGAGACTATCTGACACGTGGTATCCAGTGATCCGACTCCATACAGATCCTCCGTGCACGAGACCGACGGCGGGTGCGGCGGCGGTGGAGGCGGAGCCGGCGGCGAGTAATCCTGGTGGAAAAGATTCGTGTCGAAATCGATTATGGAGAAATCGGATTCAGCCACGGCGCTATGAATTGCTGCCGCGAGGGTGTGTATCAGCGCAGAGAGAAGGAAGAAATGAGGATTGCGGGAACGAAATCGAGCCATTCACTTGCGGTGACAGTCATTAGGATGCAGAGCTGGGATTTGGAGCGAAATGATTCATCAGAAGTGCCGTCACCACCATTGGAGAAGGTCCGAGCTCGGCGTGTGTAGGTGTATGTATAGGTTCGTGTAGAAGATGTAAGAATTTCCACTCAAAAGCCCTAGAAATCGCTTGCTCTGGTAAAGGAGAAAGACGTGCGTGGGAAGAGAAGGGAAGGAAGAGAAGAGGAGCCTTGCGAGGGTGGGTATGGTAATTATCCTACGCACCCGTTTACACGCGAGCTCGGGTAAGTCTTTGACCATCTCGTTACCAAACCAATGAAAATCGAACACGCTATCGTTCTCCTTCAGGGTACGCAACCTCGAGTGCTCTCACAGATGTCATTTCTCACGCGTGACGTGAAGAGCGTTTAATGCACTCTCCGCATTGATGACGAGATCCGACCGACCAGAGGAATTTTAGGACATGTGAAACGGCGTCGTAGTGGGGGATGCGGAGTCGAGCGCTCGGGCCACGCGTGGCTACGCATGGGAGGTGACGTGGAAGACAAAAAACATAGGCGGGGAAAAATAACAGTGAAGTGATAAGATGAAATGGAGTGTGATTGGACTAGAAACGACAGTTGGGCTGTCGTTTTGAAACTGTTTCGGGTCTCAACCGTAGTTTTGCTCGGCACTGTCATGTCAATAAAAAGCTACGGGTGGAGTGAGTGGTGAGGTGGTCACTTTCACTTTCTCCGTGGTGTTAGTGACGGTTACTTGATGTGACACGTGTATAGACTAGGGTCGTCCAAGGTTTATGTCTCAAAGAGCCTTAAATATTAGAAAAATATAATTTCTTTTCGAAATAATTTTTCTCCTTATTCATTCTATATTAGAATTCGTTTCTAAATATTAAAAATAAATAAAGTTTGCCGCCAAAAAAAATCATAATAATAATAAATAAAGTTCAAAAAATAAACGAAAGAGTCCAAACTACCGCTTAATACAAATTATTCAAAAATAAACTAGTCAAATATTTTATGTTCCGACAGAAAAAAATTGGTATTTATATACTTTTTATTGTCTCGTAGTTGTGCGCGATTGTGATAATTTTTTGAGGCTCTTGTGATTTTTATGTGGCTTGAGGTCGTGTTTTTGTGTGAAGCTCATTATGTCGTGTTTTGCGTGCGATTTGTTGATGTCGTGTTCTTTGTGCGGCTTGTTGATGTCGTGTTCTCTGTCTGGCTCGTTGATGTCGTGTTTTTTGTGGGGCTTGTTGATGTCGTGGTCGAGTCCGTCATTGTCTACAGAATCAGTTGTTCAGTCCAATCTCCCTGATTCCGATCGGGGGTGTCAGGGTCTCGCTCCAGCGGATAGGGATGTAAA
>JAYMSV010000079.1:0-23071 GCA_036897745.1 Erodium moschatum
CCGCTTGGAGAAGACTTTAGAGCAAAACGACTTGGGACCCGGGGGAGGGACGATAGGACAAGACCCAGGGCGACCGACGTTGGGACATCTCGGGAAAGCTAAGGGAGCAGCACTCTTTTATTGTATTTCATATTATCAGTATTATTTTGTTTGCGTTTGGGATTGCAGTTTTTGGCCTTTTAGTTGGATTAGTTGTTTGTTTGAGTTAAGGTTAGGATCTTGGAAATTATGTTGTTTGTCTAAGATGCAAATTAGATGTTTTATGGGTCCAGAGCGCTGGATAACCTACGGGGGACTCGGACATATTCTGGAGCCAGGGTCTCTAATCCTACTTATGTAATCCATGATTGGTATGATTAATGAAATTTCCACCTACCGTTTCAAAAAAAAAAAAACTCTTTCTTTAACCCCTTAATTATCTGATGTGGGACCTAAACTCACATATAAACTCCTAACTCTCTTTATTTATGTTCTTTTCCCATTCAGAATATCTTCATCGCAAAGTGAGATTAGTTGGATCAATATCAAAAAGTGGGCTTTTGGTGTTTATTGTATGAATTTATTAGAAATTAAAAAGTTAACCTTCTTTAGCTGCTTTGCTTTGACTGTCATGTGTTTTCCCTACCTTAAGCATTATGGCACCAGAATATTCTAATGGGTATTTTTTTTTTGTATTTATGACAATGATAACTCTAAAATCATGACAGAGGACTCAATAAAACAAAGGCTTCCATGCTTTCAGTTATCTAAACTAAATAATCCCTTGGCCTGATTTAGTTTGTTGGTGTTCATACTTCATATTAAGTATTGATTCTTGTTTGTCATGTTACTCTTTTACGTAGTGGATTCTTATCCTCTAAATTGTAAACCAGGTGATGTAGAGCTAACAAACATGCAGCTGAAGCCTGAGGCCCTAAATGCATTGAAGTTACCTGTTAAAGTTAAGGCTGGATTCCTTGGATCAGTGAAGCTAAAGGTTTGTTATAATACATGGTTGATTTAGATGTTGGTTTATGTTTAGTATTTTTGAGGTAAGCGTATTCATGTTATTGAAGGTCTATGATAGGAACTTGAGTTTAAGACTTCTCAAGAAGAGAAAGGTCCATCGAAAGATGTTCAATACATTGATTGATTGATTGATAAAAACTGATACCCTCAGTTAATTCATTGCATCCACTAAATACAAGGATGTTTATATGGAAAATAAATGATCCCATCAGACAGTACGGGAGAGTCCTTTGAGTGGCAAACAACTAAGGATGGCTGTGCTTGGATGTTGATCAAAACATATTCATTACATTTTGCCAATTTCGTAATGAGAATATAACTGATATTTTTGTAAGGAAATATGAATTTCATGTTTAGACAGATAAGCCTATCTCTATGAAATAAGACGGACATTGTACTCAACTTTTCCTAATTGAATATAATAATGTGTTGGCACAAAATGCTATTGCCCATAGTATTAATGGTGATCTGTGGTGGACGTGGTGTTTGTCTTTTAGTCATTGGTGCTTCTACTTGTATGTTTGTAAATGTTGAGTGAGGTGAGGGTTGTAGTGGCAGTATCTGGTGGCGGTTGTGACTTCAGCGGAGGTCTTGTAGTTGCAGTAAGACTGCAAATATAATGTTTATGGTTAGAATAACTATTTGTATGAGCTTTGTGAAAGAAAACAATTTATATATTTGGATCATGATGTTCAGATATGTAGGCAGCATGTCATGTTTTTCTGAAGTAAATGACCATAAAAGCATCCAAAATGTATGAGTGGCCTTAAGTTCGCTTTCAATGCAAAAGAAACAACTCACATGGATTGGGGATGATAAATTGAGGTCCTAGAATCCAATGAATTATTTTTCAATCAAGTATCCAAATGGAAGTAACTGGCCTATTTATGTTCTGCTGTAATACTTAACCTTTAAGTCTTAAAATCATATTGATGGTTTTATTCAGTATTGATGGTTTTATTCAGTATTATCATGAAAGTTTAGAATGAGTTATCTGTTTTTCATGTTCGATGTTTGAGCTTGAGAGTAAGAATAGGTAGTATTACATGATCACTTCTCTCGATGAATTTCTTGGATTCAAAAGTGGCTGGTACTCTAATTAGATAAGGGTTGGCTCATTAGGGGCAAATTAGATAAATAGAGAAGAAATTAGTATTTTGTAGATAGTGGGATTCGAACCCGTGTGTGAGGAACCTGACTCTGATACCATATTAGAGAACCAACTCAATTATAATTCCAAGTTTGGTCTTCTAACATATTTTCTGTTCCTATAAAATAATAAGTTTTCTTCAACTATGAGCTTAAACTTTTAGTGGCATTATAGCCACAATTTATGTTCGGGTCAAATGACCTATTTGTGTTTCCAGTCAGTTTAATAGGCTTGCAAGTGACGGTGTGTGTTACAGCATTAAATAACAAGTGAGCGCTCAACTATTATCTCAACCTTTTTTACTTGAGTTAGTTTCACCAGTTCCCAGTCATCAATTTGTTTTATACTTCTATGAAATAGGTTCTTATGTTCAGTAGAGTGATGCTTAGATCTTTTTTGTGATATTTTTTCGACTTTGAAGTCCTATGATATGTTCTAACTCCAGGTACCATGGAGCAGGCTGGGCCAAGATCCAGTTTTAGTTTATTTGGATCGCATTTTTTTACTAGCCGAGCCAGCAACACAAGTTGAAGGATGCACTGAGGATGCTGTACAAGAAGCCAAAAAGAGCCAAGTGCGGGTAAGACATGGAGAGTCCCACAGAGATATATAATTTGCCTATTATATATGTTTGAATGACCAAGTCATTTGTCCTTTTGTGCCTATAGGAAATGGAAAAGAAACTGCTAGAGAGGGCACAACAGTTGAAGTCAGAAATGGTATGTTCTAAGTTCTAAGACATTTCTCTTCGCAATAATGTGCTAGCTGATGTTGAAACATACTTATATATGGGTGTGTTAGTGTGAATAAAATGTGTTAGTAACCAGTTTAATGCCTTCCATGTTTGTGTTTGAAGGATAAATCGTGGCTAGGATCTCTTATCAACACGGTAGTTGGCAACTTGAAACTTTCAATTTCAAATATCCATATCAGATATGAGGACACAGAAAGGTAAAGGTTTTTCATATCAGGATTCTCCATTGTTTAATGAAGACACATGTCTTATGACTCCCATTTTCTAGCAATCCTGGTCATCCGTTTGCAGCGGGTGTAACTTTGGAGAAGCTGTCAGCCGTGACAATCGATGATTCAGGGAAGGAGACTTTTGTTACTAGTGGATCATTGGACCGTATTCATAAGGTTACTATTTTTCCATACCCGTGAATTTATCAGTTAATAGGCAACATTATACTTCCTTGGTTGGCCTTCTTGTTTAGACAAGTTCCCAAGATGTTCATAACTGTAAAATTATTAGGCCTACGGTAAATATTCTCTACTACTTTGTGATTACTTTTAATTGTCCCCGTCTACATTCATAGTAATTACCAATGTTCCTCTGGGTCGTGCTCCAATTTCCTTAAGTAGAGGGTCTATCAATAATATTAACTAAAAACCAAATTCTTACATTGAATATTTTTGGCAAGGGTCGTATTCAAGTTACATTGTTTCATGTATGTCCTTCAGCTGTAGCATGTACTCCCACTAGGCTTTGTAATAAGACTGTTATACTAGGTATAGATAGTGAATTAGTTGCTAAAAAATGGCCTTCCAAATAGAAAAATTTAGTGAACTGAAACATTATTAGATTTGAGCCACAGTTTTCAGTTAGAGCCGTAATTAGTATTCATTGTAAGATCACTCCTTGAGGTTTGGATGTGTCTACTGTCTACCCTAGTATGACCTGTTTACAAATGAGTCAAAAGTTGTCACCTTGTATAATATTCTCAGATCATGTTTGACAGGATCTTAAACAAATGGATAAAAAAAAATATTTTATTTTTTGATGAATATTATATTGGTGTATTGCATCTCCTTGACTTATCATTAACTTTTAACAGTCCGTAGAACTCGATCAACTTGCTCTTTATCTGGATAGCAATATTTCTCCGTGGCATATTGAAAAACCATGGGAAGATTTACTCCCTCCCGAGTGGGTTCAGGTTTGTCATTTCCGGACTTGATAAATAAACTGCCTATAGTATTTCTTGGTCACTTTCAGTTGCCTTATGCTTTTTTTTTGCACTCAAATATACTTTTTGGGCAACAGATTTTCAGGTTTGGAACAGAGAATGGTAAGCCAGCTGATCAGCTGACAGAGATGCACAGTTACATTCTACAACCAGTGACTGGGAATGCAAAGTACTCAAAGGAGCGGTCTAATGATTCTGCTAATGGGGCCCGACCTTTGCAGAAAGCAGTAGTCAACTTGGATGATATGACTCTCTGTTTGTCAAAGGTTCTTATTTTCTTCTCCATTTCCTCTTGATGCTGTATTCCGCGAGTTTTAGTATATGTTGGGTTAATTGAATACATATGTTTTGCAGGATGGATATGGAAACATTTTGAAATTAGCTAATAATTTTGACGCCTTCAACCAACGCTTGAAGTTTGCTCATCATCGTCCCCTTGTCTCGTTGAAATCTAGTCCAAGGTCTTGGTGGAAGTATGCTTACCGAGTTGTTTCTGACCAGATAAAGAAGGAAAGGTAGTAAACCTAGTTCAAACCTTTGTTGTTGTTCAGATCATAACCATAAAATACACTAGAGTGCTTTTTTGTATGAACAAAGCCTCTAACATGTATTATGTTCTCTCATCCAACCCAAGAACAACTTTTCTATGACTACAAGAAATGAGCCTGGGTACATATTAGGACGAGGCTTGCAAAATAATTTGTGAAAATGGCCTGCATGTCTGAACTGAAGAGAGAGGAAATAGGGAACACTTCTTAGTAAGGGATAGTTCGTATCCTGCCTGCCTTGAGCCATATCTTGGACGTGTTTTAACTGTTAAGGGATTGATTCTTGTTTCTGCATTTGCTGAGGGCTTTATTTTTGTTGCAGTGGGAAATTGTCATGGGAGCTAGTCCTGAAATATACAAGGTTACGCAAGAGATATATCTCTCTATATGTTTCACTGCTTAAATCTGATCCCAATCAGGCTGTAGTCGATGGCAACAAAGAGATTGAGGATATAGACCGTGAGCTTGATGTCGACCTCATACTTCAGTGGAGGTACTTTCTCATATATGTGTGTTGGTTTTTGATATACATGATGATGGTCTATTTACGGTTTTGTACGGGTATTTTTTTTTATGGATAAAGAACGTGTTAATTTCATCAAGTCCATCATTATGAACCTTATTTGTTCTACCAGTTAACGGCCATTCATTAACAAGCCTGCCCCCATTGCTCCTAAACTTCTGTGTGCTGCAGTAGTCCCGACTCTTCTTCTGTGGCATGCTACTGTTTGCTCCTTGCGCAAACAGGGGTGGCCCAATGTCTTTAGTGGCATAAAGAGAAAGTAAAACTAGGCCTTTTGAAAATTAAAACACTATGAAAAATACGTAGCTTCTTTTATTGAAACTTCTAGCTTTCCTAGATGCAATTTTTTTTTTTATTAAATTTCATAGGAAATATAATAAACCTTTTTTCAATCAATGAAATAGTTGGTTCATTTAATCTTCGTTATACATTGTTGATCTTTGGTAAAATTGTTAACAGTATCATATGTAAAGCATATGCATTTTAATAAGAATTAAAGTTCTAATGTAATTACGTATATCAATTGTATTTATGTGCTCTATGAGTATACTTCTCGCAAAACTCTTCATCATCAAAATAAGTTTAAACCATCAAATATGGGTTTAACATTGCCGATCAGAAAAAAATATGGGTTTGACTAAAATTCAGTACTTTTACTTCCAAGTATGGGCCTTTTGAAGTATTTGTTGTTAATAAGACGAATGTTTAAGATATGGGCTTGAGTGGTGGTCTTTATTTTAATATTGGCTTTAGAAAAAATGTTTCAAACTGAATTGGGTTTTCAAATAGTATAGATGATCATTATTTTTTTTTTGTCTAGGGAAGTTTACACAGAAAATAATGTTTGTGAGCCTTAGTAATTTTACTTGCCTTAAGGTATAGCCAGCCCCGGCCTTGGGTTATTTTGAACTTTACTCATGGAGATACTTTTTTGCATCAGTTCAAAAGTGTCAACCTAAGTAACTTACATAACTGTTTTGATTTGGTATGCTCCATCGTTTCTGATACCTATTAGTTTGTTCTGGAAAGATGTCTGTTGACAGATATGTTGTTATTTTTCATTTATGATTGTGTTGGAAGTGGGAGAACCATGTATAAAACTGGTATATATGCATGTGTTCTAGATGGTTGTACCAAGTCACCCCTTCATCCAAGAATGTGTTTGTATGCTGGATGCTCATGGAATTTTTTATTTGCCAACCTTTTTCAATCTAAGTAGATTCACAATAACCTGTTGTTGTGCAGGATATTGGCTCACAAATTTGTGGAAAAATCAGCGGAATCAGACCACTTAAGGAAACAGAATTCTAATAAGTCATGGTGGTCATTTGGATGGTAAACAATTTTACCCCTAGAGTATTTCTCATGATACTCATCTAGTTATTCATATCTTGTCATGAGCTAGAGTTCACGGACTTGTTTATTTGTATTTATTCTCAGGAACAGTAATCTCAAGGATGAAAATGGACCATTTCGATTCAGTGAGGAAGACTGGGAACAGTTAAATAAAATAATAGGTTATAAGGAAGAAGATGGTGGGGAGTCACTGATTATTATTGACAAGGCTGATTATCTTCATACTTCCTTGGAGATTCACATGAAGCATAGTGCTTCAAAACTTATTGATGGGGGACAGGTTTGTCTTGCTGAATTATCATGTGAGGACTTGGATTGCTCAATCAAACTTTATCCAGAAACTAAGGATTTCAACATGAAACTCGGTTCATATCGACTATCATCCCCAAATGGTCTTCTTGCCGAGGTATAATTTCCTGTCATTTTTGGAATTGCTTCATCCCATAAAGCAGTTACTTTGCCGTAAGGATCTATAGGTGGAGTCTTAAATCTTATCTCATCTTTATACAGAGCGCAACTAAATATGATTCGTTAGTTGGTGTCTTCTGCTATAAGCCATTTGATGCCAAGGTTGACTGGAGGATGGTTGCTAAAGCTTCTCCATGTTACATGACTGTATGCTTCTAATTACCTTTATTCTAATGCGAAACTTTTTTCTTCCTTCATGTTCTTATACTGATTGCATGTCATTGACCAGTATCTGAAGGATTCCATCGATCGAATTGTTGATTTTTTTGAAAGTGATACTGCTGTTAGTCAGACCATAGCATTGGAAACTGCAGCTGCTGTGCAGGTTTGTATCTGCTTGATTCCTGAAGTTTGAGATATGGTTTAAGTGAATGTTTCAGTTTTTAGTGTTATTTGAACTTGCTGGATTACAGTACTGTTTCTGTGGTGATCCTAATAATATATATTGCATCAGTACTTTGGAACTTTGAACTGATGGGGGAATATGTCAAAAAAGTAGGTAATTGCAAAGCATGGTGTAATTCTCTTATGTGATAAAAAGATATAGAAAAAGGTTATGATTGTTGTACACATTGAAGGACTAGGTAATATAAGTGTTGGGATTAGCCTGGTTCTCAGGGTTTGGTTGCAGTATCCAATATGTGTGGTTGGTGAATGTGGAAACATAATGCAAGGGATGTCATTTTTATGAGCTAGTAGAAATGGTAAATGTTATTGCTGTGCCACATTCATGTATATGTTTTGTAAGTTTATTTTGTTACTAGTGTATCTAGACAAATGTGTCTGAAGATGACTTTTGGACATAGTGTCATGTGATAATCACATGTCTGAGTTTGTTGGTACTTTCCATTCTTTTCGTCAGTGACTTGCTTAATCTGATGTAAATCACATACTGATCTCTTAGTTCTGTCTAGATGACGATTGATGGCGTCAAGCGTACTGCTCAGCAGCAAGTAAACCGAGCTTTGAAAGATCATGCCAGGTTCTTCCCCGTCTTTGTTTTTTGATTTTGCGTACCTTTACTTGTATCTTTATGTTTAAGAATAAATGGAATCTTTGCAATGGATTCTGTAATGTTGGGATGGCGACATCTATAGAGATGAATTATGGGTGGGTATGGGGGTTGTCTGAAGAGTATAGTGACATGTTTGTTATGTTGCATTAGACTTCTATTATGCATCCGAACCGCGTCATGATTGCTTGGTGAAGATTATTGATATATGTTGAAAATTGTTGTCACTTTCTCTTGTTTCACTTATTTGTTTTCGTAGGATTTTTGTTTGTTGTATTCTTCACTTTGTATGCAAGAACTACCATTTACCAATAAAAAATCATCCCCTTTGATACCCGCATATGTTGGAGGCAAATATCTTGCAAGATGCAGAGTATTGGTGACTCAAGCGTTCATATATTATTTTTAGTATCGCGCAACCAATCATTCTACAAGCTTAAACTGATAGAGTACGTTGTCATTTATTTATTTGTAATCTTTTCACCTATTGATTCAGACCAAAAATTCAAATAACCAATTGATTCAGTTGATAAATTTTAAATGCCATAGTCTTCAACCCTTTCACATAGAGAATCACTATTTCCATCCATCCTCACCATCAAAAGATTTGTAGCCTGCTGCATAATTTGCTGTATGCTTCAATGGGTTTTACCGTTTATTTTGTTTTTATAGCTATAAAAGACTTAAAAGGAATGAACTTGGGCTTTTTTTGTGCTACACTTGTCTGGTATTTCTGCTGCCCTGTCAATTGAGGTGTATAAAAGAAAAGGATCTATTTTACCATTGGTCTTGGGTTCTATTCCCTTAAGTGGCGGTATCACTTAAAAAAATCACGGGCAAGGTTCACTCAATTGATAACAAATGGCACTTTAAAATGTTATAGTAAAACAGTACTATCTCAGTTATTCCTTTTATTACTAGTTGCAATATTGTGAATACTAATTTACTTGGGAATTTGATAGTTGATAAGAGACACCAAAAATATGCATGATAAGATAATCTTATTGGTTGAACTTTTTCTGTTTATGTGTAGCGGTATATTAAAAATGTTGTCTGTCCTTTCGTAGTCCTAGGGCCAGGTCGTGAGAAGAAGAAAAATAGAGCGAAAGTGATGAAACCTGTTGTATCCAACAGCTTCTGTTTTGTCCTAAACCTGTTGTGGAATATAAAACAAATACATATAATCTCTACATGCAAAAATTGGCGTCTTTTAGGAGATTATCCTATAAAGTTCATTCATACAACAAAGTGATTCTCTTTGTAGATTCTATGAACTGAATAAAACTTTCGGCAGAGCTGTTCTTGTTACAATTGATGATTACTTGAAAACCTAGTGTTACAACCTTTTATTAGAAGTCAAATTGTTCTGACTCGTATAGTGTTTTGTGACAATTGTCTTCTATTGCTGTTCACCCCAATGGAGTGGGATTTCTATTGGTTGTGCACATTCTGAAAAAATGATGACTTTGATATTCTTCAATTTCGTAGAAAGATTTCACATTTGATTTTAATTTGCTGCTAGGTTCCTGCTGGACTTGGATATTGCAGCTCCTAAGATTACAATTCCTACTAATTTTTGCCCCGATAATACCCATTCAACAAAACTACTGCTGGACTTGGGAAATTTGGTTATTCGTTCACAGGTTAATGCACTGAATTGTTTCCTATTTATCTTACTTTGTGTTTGTTTTATCAACAATATATCTAAAGATTGTTAAAAGTGCAGGATGACAAGAAACCAGGATTATCGGAGGAAATGAATTTGTATTTGCAATTTGATTTGGTTTTAAGTGATATATCTGCTTTTTTGGTGGATGGTGACTATTGCTGGAGCCAGCCTTCTTTGAACAAGTCATTGGATTCTCCTCGTTTAACTAGTGTTAATTTCATGCCTGTTATTGACAAGTGTGGGATAATCTTGAAGTTTCAACAGGTATGATCCTTGGCGTTTCTACTTAAACTGTACAATATATTTGTAATACCCGTGTTATTTGGGCGTGAGTGTGAATGTTCTTGTCTTAGTAACTCAAGTTATTGAAGTAAATATCATTTTGTCATTGTATGTAGATTCGATTGGAGAACCCATCGTATCCATCAACAAGAATTTCTGTTCGGCTTCCTTCATTAGGGTTTCATTTATCTCCAGCTAGGTATCATAGGTTGATGCAAATTGCACAAATGTTTCAGAAGGATTCTGAGAACTCAAATTCTCGTCATCCTTGGGATCAAGCTGACTTTGAGGGTTGGTTGTCTATTCTAACTTGGAAGGTTGCTCTCTCTTTCTCTATCCTACAGCTGCATGGAAATATAGTTGTTTTAATATCCATCAATTTCTATTTCATGGTAACAGGGTATTGGCAATAGAGAAGCCGTGTGGCAGCAACAATACTTGTGCTTGGTTGGACCTTTTGTATATGTACTTGAAAGTCCTGATGCGAAGTCTTCTAAGCAGTATCTCAGGTTTGTATACCGAATTTTACATATTGAGTTACTATTTGCATAGTAGTGTCTAACCAAGTTTTATGAAACTGAAATATCACTAGACCTGGGAGCACCTGAAGCAATGGACACGGGACACGATACAAACAATAGTTTTAAAAGGAAGTGTTTGTTAAATTTTAAGAGAGTTTATAACTTCCAAATTCTAAGCTGCCCGAAAAAACTAGGTTGGGGTAAAGACCCCATTTTCCAGCTTATGAGCCATAAAAGGAAGACTCGTTTGACCAAGAAAAAGACTTTAACTCTTACAAATGCTATTTAGTGCTTTCTGGAAGTCAATCCAAACACAGTCTATAAAGAGGGAAACTATGATTGCATGTGACATGATTTGGTTAGAACTTAGAAGCAGTATTTCTTGTTAATTCTATTTGTTTGAAAATTGTTTCTAGTAGGTTTTCATTACCATCTTTCTGTTGGCAGGCTCTATATGAACCAGTTGTGTAAACTCTTCTCCTGAAACTAGCAGCATGCTTAGAAAGTTAGATTAGTATACTTATATTTTGATTGGAAGATGTTATTGATTTATCAGTGCTTTCTCGATCCCAGAAATTGAATGCCTTTAAAGACTGAAATCACCATATTTCATATTCTAAGTCTGTTGTAACTAGTGTTGCAATTTCCCATTTATTTGCTATTTGGTCACATTAAACCCATATAATTTACCATGATATTTGCTGATTGAAGCTTACGAGGAAAACAAATATTTCAAGTTCCACCTGAGTTTGCTGGTGGTGTGGAACATGTTTTGGCTGTTTGTGATCCTGCTTTATCCAATAGCAAGGTTGTCACTCATCTTTGTAATGATAGGGGATTTAGTAAAATTGTAATTCATACTTGAAATGATTTCTTGACTCCAAAATCATTATCATTTTCTTGTTCAATTAGGTTATGGAAGATGCGAACGCTCTAATACTGCGATGTGATTCTGATGATTCAAGGAAAATATGGAGAAGACGGTTGCAGGGAGCAATTTATCGTGTATCGGTAGATAGTTCATTTGACTCAGTTTAGCTATATCGATTTTTATCTGTGGGGCTTTCGTTTGTCTCCCAAGTTTAAAGGGTTATGTTTTTGCTAGGCTTTATGCTGGTTATCATGCTCTAGGAACTTTTCCTTCTATTTATTCGCAAAACACTACGACCTATGAAAATAACATCTCCCCTATTGATGTTAAGTTTATTTATTTTGATCTGCAAACAAAATGAATTTTTTTATTAAGTTTATTAGTTTCAGACAATGGAAATTTTGTTAAGTTTATTAGTTTCGGACTTTCATTATTTTATCGTTTGGAGTTTTCTATAAATTTAGAGGTAGAAATCTCGTGTAAATGGCATTTCATGATTTTTTTAAGTCAGAAAAGCATTTCATGAATCTTGATATTTAACTTCTAATTGTTGGCTGGTAGTAAACCATATTGCTTCAGTTTTCATATTTGTATATGACAGTGTAATTCATGTTTAAGGAAAAGGGCACCCGACACTCACCACTGTGGGGATCTGCAGAAGTGTCATTAAAATATCATTGGACATTGAACCTGAACTTATCAACGCCTTTTATTCTTTTTCTTAATGTCTGTCTATTATTACAATTCTTGGTTTTTACACATTCTGCATAGATCTCATCCATATTTTGGTGCAGGCTTCCGCTCCTATCACTGGCCTATCTGAAACTTCATCCGACTCAGAAACAGAATTGAATGAAAACCATGATATTGTTGACTTTTCAAGGATGGAGAGTGTGTTTATGACTGGTGCTCTTGATGAATTGAAGATCCATTTCAGTTATAATAAGCTGGTATGCCTAAACTAATCATTTTCCATTAAGTTTTCTTTCTGTGAAATTGCTTGGAAGTCTGACGCTTATGCTGCTTTTTCTAGCATGAACATAGTTTCACTAAGGTGCTTCTAGCTGAAGAAAGTAGCTTACTAGAACTTCGAGCAATAGGAGGCCAGGTGAGATTGATACTAGGTCATATGCTTTGCTATGGATGCTTTGATGTTCTCTTCCTGAGAATCTTTTTTTTCCCGAACAGGTTGAGCTTTCAATCAGAGGAAATGACATGTTCATTGGCACTTTTTTGAAATCATTGGAGGTGGAAGATCTAGTTTGCAGCCACAAGGCGTCAAGACGATGTTACCTTGCAAGGTCATTCATTGGGAGTGCTGATGTGGATTTATCTTTTTATGACGCTGGAAATGAGAGTGTTGATGGAAGTGATATAGGTACTCCAACTGAAGGAGATGATAAGTTTTATGAGGCACCAGAGGATCTGGTTGAGTTTCATGAATTGAAGACCCCTAGTTTTAATCGTATTGCTAATTTACTGCCTGGAAATGCCCATCATAATAAGACAGAAGACAATGAGCTATCTAAGACGCTGGATAGCTTTGTGAAAGCTCAAATAGTTATCTTCGATCAGAGTTCTCCTGAATATAATAATGTTGACAAGCAGGTTGGTAGCTTCGAATTAGTAGTTAATCCTTCAACTCTTCTACCTAATTTATGCTGTTAATACACTTAATCCAGATTGCTGTGACCCTAGCAACATTATCATTTTTCTGCCGAAGACGAACAATTCTTGCCATTTTGGAATTTGTGGATGCCATTAACATAGAGAGTGATAGCTCCGAAGCTTTCAGTGGTGACTCTTTGGCTGTTGTCTCGGGACACGATATCTCTGAAGATGTTGATGGTGAACGTCTGACAGCCAATCTGGAACCTGTAGTCAAAGGTCTTCTAGGAAAGGGGAAGTCTAGAATCGTTTTCAATTTAACACTGAATATGGCTCGGGCCCAAATTTTATTGATGAATGAGGACGATACTAAACTTGCTACTTTATCACAAGACAATTTACTTACAGACATCAAGGTTTTCTTCTACCAGCTTTGTCTTTTACTTCACTAATTTAAGGTTTGTTTTTGTCTTTTATTGAATGCTAACTGATAATTATTTGTGTACACTCTTTTTTAAGGTGTTCCCGTCATCTTTCAGCATAAAGGCAGCACTGGGGAATCTGAGGATAAGTGATGACAGTCTACCTAGCAGCCACTTGTATTTCTGGTTCTGCGATATGAGAAATCCTGGAGGCAGTTCTTTTGTTGAGGTACTGTTGCTGTATTTCATTAGTTCCATTTAATTGAGGATAGCTGTTAGTATGGTAGTTTACTTGGTACAAAAATGTATAATGCTTTCGTATAGGTTGCTTCTACTATATTTATTTTTGTGATTTGTTTTCTATCTTGTAAGTGCACTGCCATTTTTTGTCCACTCTGTAAGTTGTTTCAAGTTTCTCACATATAAATATTGTGGATTAAATGATCAGTTGTTTAGCGTATTGAGCTATCCACCCATCAGCTTGTGCTTATGGGTTGAATTGGGCTTTAGCATGGTATCGGGGCTGGTTTGGGCATGTGATTCTGTCCTAGAGTGCGGGACATTCTCTTAGATGCCCCAGTATGTCAAATGTGCGAGGCCTGCACGTGAGGGTGTGTGTTGAAGTTGTCTCACATAGAAAGAATGTGGATTAAATGATCAGTTGATAAGCATATTGAGGCATCCACCCATCAGCTTGAGCTTCTGGGTTGGATCGGGCTGTAACAAGTAGGAAGTGCAAATTTTGGGTCTCTGAAATAGTTCACATAGTTGCTTGATATAAAATAAAATGCCATTATGCAGAGGAATATGGGAGAGGGTAATAATCTTCCACTGAACATTCAGAAGATGAAATGTTTTTTTTTTTGTAAATTAGAGGAAAATAATTATCTCAAGCATGTTTACATGATCAGTTGACATATATCTATAGTGTTTCATTTATCTATTTTTTGTTTTATAGATTAATATCCATCCATGGTTATGCAGTTGGCTTTCTCTTCATTTAGTGCTGATGATGAAGACTACGAAGGTTACGAGTATAGCCTTTATGGACAGCTTTCGGAAGTACGGGTTGTATATTTGAACCGGTTTGTTCAGGAGGTAATTTATTTTGTTTGGGCTCTTGCTTCTGTCTTTCTATTTTTCTCTCTCATTCCCAAAATTTGGCTTGTAGATTGTCAGTTACTTTATGGGTTTGGTTCCTGAGAACACAAAGGGTCTTATCAAGATAAGGGATCAAGTGACGAATTCTGAAAAGCTGTTTACTACTAGTGCAGTTGAAGGATCACCTGCTGTGAAGTTCGATCTTTCACTTAGAAAGCCTATAATACTGATGCCTCGAAGCACAAACAGTCTTGAGTAAGTATATTGTGTCATGTATAGTAGTTTGTTTTATTAAATTGGTTCTGTATCTTAATGTTCTATTTCTTTTTATGTGAATGAAATATCAAATCTCAATGTTTGTGTTTTTGTAATGACAGTTATTTGAAGCTTGACATCGTTCATATAACTGTCCAAAACACCTGTCAGTGGTTTTATGGAAGTAAAAGTGAGATTAATGCTGTCCACTTGGAAGTGCTAACAATTCTGGTAAGCTTTGCATTATAATGGCCTTTATTAATATGGATTTATGGTCTCAGGAAAAAGGGGCAATTCTTGGCCTTGTTTTATTGAGTGTGTCATAAAACATTATCAGAAGACAACAAATTATCTTGTGCATGAGGCTATAGCTATTGGAATAAGGCCACTATTGTTATTTTTACTGCAGCTTTCATGGCTACATTGTTGATTTGTAATTCAACACCTCTTCTTTAGCATCTGATATCAGCTAAACTGTTTGACTATTAATTGCCTATTATTGGATTCAGGTTGAGGACATCAATTTGAATGTTGGAAATGGAACAGAAATAGGTGAAAGCATAGTCCAAGATGTGAAGGGGGTATCAGTTGTTATTCGAAGATCACTTCGTGACTTGTTGCACAAAATTCCAAGTATAGAAGCTGCAATCCAGGTAATTTATTGTGTCCTCTTTATTTGTATCTGTCATCACGTGTCCTGAAAATTGAAACATCCACTTTTCAATCACTATAATATTTAATTTAGACACACTGAAATAAACACTGATACTTTGCTTCTGCAGATAGAGGAACTGAAAGCAGTTCTGTCCAACAGGGAGTACCAGTTAATTACTGAATGTGCAGCGTCCAACTTTTCTGAGACACCTCGTACTTCACCTCCGCTGAACCATGTTGCTATTACACCTTCAGTTGATGTGGTAGAGCCTCCCAGTCCTCACGATTCCGTTGGTGCTGAACCTGAAATTCCGAATGCCGAAACCTGGATTGCACTAAAAGTTTCCGTAGTGATTAATTTAGTTGAATTATGCTTACATACAGGTGTATCTAGAGATGCATCTCTTGCCACTATACAGGTACTTCATCTCCTTCTGTTCCGTTTGACCCGTGAAACATTTATGATAAAGCTTTTCCTCCATTTCAATCTGCGAAAAGCTCTAGATGGGGATGACTAGAAGTCCTCCCAACCATGACTTAAGGGTTAAAAAAATTGATGACTATAAAGAAATGAATTTAAGTGATGGAAATTAACTGTTTTTGGTAGTGAGGGCATGAGTATAGTCAATGGGTAATACGGTAAGTCAAACGCCGGGTGGCCCAAATGATTAAGAGCTTGGATTATTGAGCAAGTTCTCTGTTTTGAGTCTTGCTGGTTGTGGTATTGCCGATAAAAAGGGCAAGATAAATAAAATGACTTTTGTTAACATCTTACTCATTTTGCTGTTTCGTCGCCATTTACTCATTATAACCTGACGTTGATCTGTCTCTGCTATCTCTTATAACCATTACAATTTCTATTAGAGTAGATTACTTCTTTTAGTCCTGATCTGTTCACCATTTAAGTTACTCTATTATCCCTCCTTCAATTCTTTCATGGATGTATTGGCATAAAAACCTAAATAAGCTTCACATTAGGATCTTGGGTTGGTCAAGAAAATGCTTGTCATGTACTTTAGTTTTATTATAGAAACTCATGTATGAAGATCCATCTTTGGTGTTTCCTTTTGTTGTAGTTGTCCCACATTAGAAGATTGTCAATTAACCACTTGATAAACATATTGAGGACTCCACCCATCAGCTTGAGCTTTTGGGTTGGACCGAGCTTTAACAGTTTTAATTAGGATGTATTTTGTCGGGGTAGAATATTTAGTTTTATCTTGGTTAATCACCTTACATTGTCTTATAGGCTAATGGGGCATGGCTTCTTTTCAAGTATGACCATCCCCGAGGGGGGCTTTTCTCAGCAACACTTAAAGGTTTCTCTGTAATTGATGATCGAGAGGAAACTGAACAGGAATTTCGGCTAGCAATAGGAAGGTCTGAGGACATGGGGTATAGTACTCTACGTTCCATGAATGATGATGATAATAAGGATAACAGTGATGCAATGGTTATTAAAGAAAAAGACGTCAACTCATTTCCTACTATGCTGATTCTTGATGCAAAGTTCAGTCAGTTGTCCACATTTGTTTCTCTCTGTGTCCAGAGACCACAGTTGCTTGTTGCACTTGATTTTCTGTTGGCTGTTGCTGAGTTTTTTGTGCCATCAGTTGGTAGTATGCTCTCGAATGAAGAAGACAAAAACCTTTCACATATAATTGATGCAATTATTCTAGACCATTCAACTTACTATCCACCGTCTTCTGAGATTTCACTCTCTCCTGAGAAACCTTTAATCGCTGACGATGAAAGATTTGATCACTTTGTTTATGATGGGAAAGGTGGAATGTTGTGTTTAAAAGATAGGCAAGGATTCCATCTCTCAGCACCTAGTGCAGAAGCACTGATATTTGTTGGAAATGGGAAAAGGTTGCAATTCAAAAATGTTACCGTAAAGGTATCACCTTTTAAGCCATTATTTTATTTCTTCGATCACCTTCAGTATATAGATACTATTTTCAATTTAACATTTTGCCTGAAGGTTAATTCAACTTTAAATGCTTATTGATGTAGAATGGGAAATATTTGGATTCATGTATTTCACTGGGAACCAATAGTAGCTATTCAGCTTCTGAAGATGATCAGGTCTATTTCAAGGGTGATGATGATGACTCTCACTTGAACAGATCAAGAGTGACAACTAATGATTTCCCATCTCAAAATACTGCTGTTGACAGATCCTCAGAGTTTATCATTGAGTTGCAGGTGATGTGTTGCTTTATTTAATCTTTTCAACTTCAAGCTTCTGCTCCCATTACTTTTCTCTTCTAAACAGTGCCTCTATGTATGGAATATTTTAAGAAGTGAACTGAAGCTTGTTATTTAACGTTCTTGTGTATTTTTCTTTAGCTTCTTCCTAACTCGGACATTCTGTTGCAGGCTATTGGCCCAGAGCTGACCTTTTACAATACATCAAAAGATGTTAGCGAGTCATCTATCCTTTCTAACAGGCTTTTGCATGCAGAGTTGGATATATTTGGGAGGTAAGCCCTCTTCATTGTCATTTTCATGGGATTTAACCTCAACATGTATGCTTATTTCTTGACATTATCAGGGATTACTCCACTGGCCTGCCCTCTTCTTTGTTATTTTCATGGGCTTTAACTTCAACATGTATGTTGATTTCTTGACATTATCAGGGATTACTCCACCGGGCTAGAAGAAATCACTATTTTACTTTCTGCTAACATTAAGGAAAATTTTTGGTACTTGACATTCCCCATATGCCTTTATAGTAACTAGCTCACCTAAAAGATATTATTGACAAGCCAAGCGTAGTTCACTATCAAATGTTAAAGTGGACACTTAAAACTTACTTGGGATGGAGAGAGCAGTAAACCTTAATGCTAAATTTACGCCACTCCTTATCTCATAATATGATGCCTTCTATCAAAGCAAATTTATTTTTTGTTGCTGTATGCAGTATATGAAGATCTAATCTTTTAGCGAGCTCCCTTCAACATCTAGGCAAGCAATAAAATGCATTGTATTCTTTTCTTTTTGTTTGAAATGCATTAAACAGTTCTCTGTACATTTATACTGGCATTGTTGTTGTCAAGACTACTTCTGTAGTCTGCTATGGGCTATTTCTTTCTATGGCACTTCTTGATTGTCTAGCTTCCTTTTTCATAGACTGTTTCTTATTTCAGTTTCCACTTATGGCACCATCTATCTTAAATACTGGTATTTAATAACATTCTTTTCTTTCCCAGTCATAACAAGAGAAAAGAATGAAAAAAGGAAACTGAATTGTTTCTTATACCAGCTCAAGTTTTTGCTGTCGGTATCATTTAGCCCACCTCAACAATGTGAGGGAACTAGCTTGGTTGTTGTTTTGGTCATTTGATTGAAGGGATTTGTTTGTCAAGTTTGTGCATTTCTTGGAGCATCAATTATTTATTTCTATTTGGATGTTGACATTTACATTATTTGAATTTCTGTATTGATGATGCTGAAAAAACATGCAAGGATGATGACATTTTATGTGCTCATACCAGGATTATTCTGAAGGGTGGTGCAGTTGAGATGAGTGCCAATGCACTTGGTTTGACCATGGAGAGCAATGGAATCACAATCCTGGAGCCTTTTGATACCTCTATAAAGTATTCTAATGCATCTGGGAATACAAATATCCATGTATCTGTATCAGATATATTCATGAATTTTTCATTCAGCATCTTGCGACTGTTTTTAGCAGTAGAAGATGACATTCTGGCATTCCTAAGAATGACGTCTAAGAAAATGACAATGGTTTGCTCTCAGTTTGACAAAGTTGGTATTATTAAAAGTACGATGATAAACATTCCCTGTGCTTATGACGATTCTGCAAAAAAGAAAATGGACATGTCCAGAGCTATATAATGTTTACTTATTTCCTGATTGTGCTTTGTAGATACGGACACTGACCAAGTATATGCCTTCTGGCGACCTCGTGCACCTCCTGGTTTTGCAGCTCTGGGTGACTACTTGACTCCATTGTGAGAGAAATACTCCTATCAAATTTTTTCATGAAATATTCCGTTTGATTTGCTAAATTGAACATTGATATTTCAACTCTTGCTTAACAGGGACAAGCCACCCACAAAAGGAGTTCTTGTTGTAAACACTAACTTTGAAAGATTGAAGAGACCAATATCTTTCAAACTAATCTGGCCGCACTTGAATTCAGGAAGCATTTCTGACTCACTAGCAAATGGAATTCTTAGTGAGAGTGATAGCCAGTGTTCTATTTGGTTGCCTGAAGCACCCAAAGGTTATGTTGCACTTGGCTGTGTGGTGTCACATGGACAAACACAGCCACCTCTTTCAGCTGCTTATTGCATATTGCAATCTTTAGTATCGCCTTGTTCCCTGAGGGACTGCATTACCATCAGCTTAATGAATGCGTATGTGATACATTCCTTATCCTATTATGAGTTATGTTACATGTGTGGATATGCATTTTTTGTTAGAGGAGTTGACCCAGGGTTGACCAGTTTCAGCAGTCTAAGTTGCTCAACAACATGCTTTAGGCTCTAACCATATTGGATGAGCGAAACTGATATCATGGTCTGTTAAATAAGTTACTTTTTACCGTCAAAAGATGAGTAATGTGTTTGGTTCAGTGGAAATCATATTTTTGGAGCTTCATAACGTTAGTATTGTATGCATTTCGTGATTGCTACACCTTGTTATGTTATGTAGGTACGTTTTAGAAAATTCACTTTTCACGTTCTTTTAGCTGATAAAAAAACCAGTCTTCCAATGAGGCACACTTCAACAAGCATCAACGATTTTGAGATCCAGCTAAATGTTGGATGCTGTATCCATGTTTCCATGCCTTCGCTGACTTCTGATTCTAGTTTCTTGTGAAGTCTTTTAATCAAGCAGCCATTTATGTTCAAATTGCAGAGACCCATCAAGTTTGGCTGTCGAGCGTGTGGATAATTCTGTTGGAACTTTTTTGCCAGTAGATGCTTCTTCTCCCAGATTATCAAGCAAAGCATATGACTTGCGTCATGTAGTATTTCAGTTTCCTGAAAGCTCTCAAAAAGAACTTAAGGGCTCAGATGCTCAAATTCCTTCTCCAAGTCATGCTCATAATCTTGAATCAGAAACATCAGCAGCTGTTAATTCTGGAAGACGTTTTGAAGCAGTTGCTAGTTTTCAATTGGTGTGGTGGAATCAGGGTTCAAACTCAAGGAAGAAATTATCCATATGGCGTCCCGTGATTCCTCAAGGGATGGCATATTTTGGTGATATAGTGGTGGCAGGGTATGTGATACTTTATTAATATGTATCGTTGTTTTATACTTAGTGAAATCAAAATTCACTTTTTATGTTTATCTGGTATTAGGTATGAGCCTCCTAATACATGTGTTGTTCTTCATGACACTGGAGAGGAAGAACTTCTTAGAACTCCCCTCGATTTCCAACTTGTGGGACAAATAAAGAAACAGAGGGGCATGGACAATATTTCTTTCTGGATGCCCCAAGCTCCACCTGGTTTTGTTTCTTTGGGTTGTGTTGCTTGCAAGGGCACACCAAAGCAAAATGATTTCGGCACATTAAGATGCATGCGCAGTGATATGGTCTCAGGTGACCATTTTTTGGAGGAAAGCATATGGGATTCTTCTGATGTAAAGATTGGAACAGAACCTTTTAGCATATGGATGGTTGGTAATGAGTTGGGCACCTTCATTGTTCGTAGTGGTTTCAAAAAACCTCAGCGAAGGTTTGCTATGAAGCTAGCAAATCCAGATGTACCAAGTTCTGATGGTACTGTCATTGATGCAGAAATAAGAACTTTCTCTGTAGCGCTTTTTGATGACTATGGTGGTATGGTAAGGACCTTTTTAAGTACCTATATCTTCCCTTGAAGTCAAATGTACTGAGTCCCATCTTTATGGAAATTATATTGCATGAAGTGAATGCACATTGGATGAGTTTATATGTTTCTTCAACTAAGAGAGTATTTAGGATCATGGGTTTTTTCATGCCACAGTTATAAGGGTAATTTCAGTAATACATATCCATTTCGGCTAGTTCCATTTCTAGCTACTAAAACTGTCGTTGGTCTATATAGACATTAGTGTGTACTGAATACAAATGCATAATGGGTGAATTTGATGTTGATATAATTTATATTTTGCTTTAGATAATGAATCTTGCAAGCGCTAATGAATGAAAAATACAGATACGTGCAGATTTCTCTAGTAGCAGATAAAAAAAATTGTTATTATTCTTTTTCTAGAGTACTTATGAAGGTTGTAATGGATTGTGCATGCCACGTGAACAATGTAATGCCAAACTCACCACTAATTATGTTCTAATGGAACCTTTAGAGTCCGGAGCACTTGTGAATCACTAATTCATTTGTTGAGAAGTTTAATGTATTTTATGACTCACAAATCAAAGTTTGTAGCAATTGACTGTTGTTGTTTCCTTTTTTTTGTTTCTTCCAATGTTGCAGATGGTTCCATTGTTTAATATATCTCTGAGTGGAGTTGGATTCAGCTTACAAGGAAGAAATGACTACTTGAATTCCACAATCAGCTTCTCTCTGGCTGCAAGATCATATAATGACAAGTATGAATCTTGGGAGCCTCTAGTTGAGCCAGTAGACGGAGTATTAAGGTACCTTATTTTACCAAGAATCAAATTCCCCCTAATATTTGTGTATATATTTATCTATAGATTCTCTAATATTTGAATTTCCCTCGCTGCCTAAAAGATAGGAATTTGACAGATTCATATGGTGATATCGTTCCCTAATATGGATCTCATATGCAGGTACCAGTATGATCTTAATGCCTATGGTGCACCTTCTCAGTTATGCCTGACCACTAGGGATCTGAACTTGAATTTTTCTGTATCTAATGTTAATATGATCATTCAAGCTTATGCAAGCTGGAGCAATTTCAGTCATGTCCATGATTATCATAAGAATAAAGTAAAAATATTTTTCATGTCCTTTTACTTATCATTCAAATTATGATTATATGCTAACATTTTCACATCTTTGGCTTCTAATGAAACAGGAAGCATCTGGCCCCGCTAATGGTAATATATCTGTTGTCCATCATAGGAAACATTATTTCATTATCCCACAAAACAAACTTGGTCAGGATATATTTTTCCGGCCTAGTGAAATCAAGGGGATCTCAAGTATTATTCGGATGCCATCTGGTGATGTGAAGCCTATAAAGGTTCCAGCCTCAAAAAATATGTTAGATTCTCACTTAGAAGGGAAAAATTTCCGGAAAATTAGAAGAATGGTGACAATCATCATAGCAGATGCACAGGTGAACTTTATCCTTCGTTTGTAGTTTTCTGTAAATAAGAGTAATTCTGCTTGAATTTAAATGTTATACAAGCAACCTATTTATACACATTTGTTAACTAACTTACAAATAATATTCTCCTATGATTAACATTTGAATATTAATCACAAAATATTTACTTAGAGCATCTCCAATAGTATAAGCCTAGTTAGTTGCAGAAGTACATTTTAAGTTTCTCTCTCCTCCAAACAACTAGCTCCTACCACTAGCTCTACAATGGTAACTACTAGCTAATTGCAGGGAGGGGTTGTTTTTGCACTGTCGTTGCCACACGTCGCGTCGCCATTGGGCCGCCGACTAGCCGTTGGGCGGTCCAGCGGCGGGGGGG
>JAYMSV010000080.1:0-23069 GCA_036897745.1 Erodium moschatum
AGTGCTAGGCTACTTCGGGATGGCATTCAGGACAACGCCATAATTTATTGCACTTTTTTATTTATGCTGCTATTTGGTTGGGTTGGACAATATTTTATTCGGTTTAGTTTGGATGATTGTTTTAAATTTCGTTATTTTGAAATGCTGGTATGGGGATGTCCTCAGTTTTAAGTCTACGAAGAAAAGTAGACTCTCTTTATGGGTCTATGAGAGCCGGGTCCGTTACAATGTACCCAGACATATTCTGGAGCCCGAGGTAACTCCCACTTTATAATCTTGATTGGTCGTTTCGACACTTCCTCGATATACTCGTTTCAAAAATAAATAAATTGGTTTATCTAAATCAAAAGAAGAATAAAACACTATAAAATCGTTGCATTGAATGTGTGCTAAAACATGGTTGCACAAATTAATTAACTGACTAGGGGCATAAATGATTGAGAAGCGCACGTTAGTCACTTTCGGAAGCGCAATGTAGAAAGAAACAGTGGGTTTTAAGACAGAAAAAGAAAAGGAGAGGAAAGAAAGAAGAGAGCGTATATAGATATATATAAAGTAACGTAGAGAGTCCTTTCTTATACACATTTCCTCAAATCCAAATCTTTTACGTACCCAGAAAAAAACCGCCAAATTGTTTCTCATTTTCTGGGCGCTCAAATCTCGTTTTCCAAGCTTATCGGTGCTCTTCTCAGGTCAGCTCTCACCATTTACTTGGAATTTACACTCCCTTTTTATTTATTTTTTTATTTTGTTCTACTGTGCGCTTCATGGATCAGTTGCTCTGGAGCTCTATGCATTTTTGTAGGGCTTTTTCGACGTTCGATTCGGTTCTTCAGCTCCAAATCTAGGGTTTTGTTTTCTTATGTTGTGGGCTTTTGTAAGATTCATGCCCGAGCTGATTTTTTTCGTTTGAATCGAAAATGTATTGTTGCTGTATGTGTGAGTGTCATTGGATTCCTAATTGCAGTAATGAGAGTTGGTTTTGATGTTTTCACTAATTTGATCGTTTGGATGTGAAATATTAGTGGGTATGCTTCTCGGGTATGTGTTTTAGTTTTTAATTATGCTTATTAAGTCACCGTATTGTGGAAATAACATTCCAGACTGGAGCTAAGTTTAATTCTGTCAGTGATGTGAGGGTTGGGTTGGGTGTGCTTCTGAGTTTTGGGTTTTCTCGGCTTTGACCTGAAGTAATAAGATTACAGTAAAAATTATTTTGTGGTGTAAATGTGTGGATTTGGAGAATATGCACTTGAGTAGAGATACAATGGCTATCTAGGCGCTTGCATGAATCATACTATGAACCAGTAGTGTCATCTTGGCGAAATGGTATTTTTAGTCACTTTTGTAGATGTGCAATCTCAACCCTAAGTGAGAATGAAATGGGTATGAAGAAAGAATTTTCTTCATGGTTCAAAATAAGAAATTTTAGGGTAGTTGGAAACTAGATGGTAGCTAATGCTCGTAGGTCAAAAAGAAAATAAGATATTTGGCACCATTTGTGTACCTGCATGCTGCTGAAAATATCACTAGATACAGTGCGTGTTGAGCCCGGGTTCACCTTTTGTTCACTATATGTTGGTGAATCTAAACATTATGAAGTATTACCTGAGAGACATGTGAACATATAGCTGTTAGCCCATTTTATATCTTGTAGAGTCTTGCAATTGATGTGGGGGACGTTTATTTGAGTGGAAATACTTAAAAGGAAAGAGTGAAGAGTTTAATTGAATAGCCTTTTGGAATGTTGAACTTGTAATAATGGATCGAAAGAGTTCCTTAATTATTGACATTTTGAATTTACTTCGTTCTTACAATTTTCTTATGCAAAAAGTTATCTAGGCTCTGGATTCTCGAGAATGAGGCGTGTCAAGGAGGAACAATCTTATAGCTCTGCACAAGTAAGTTTTCTCAAGTCTATTTGAATGAGTAAGACCCTCATCCCAACTAATATAAGTTGGCTACAGTAGTTTCCTATGCTCCCTTTTTTCCCCTTTTTATCGGGGTTTAGCTTAATTGTTCGTTTGCTTTTGACAACCATTTCCACATTTTTTTTCCTATTGTTCTTCATTCCTGGTTCAGTTCTCTTTTGCACTCTCTCTCCAGTAACATTATAGTTTCATTTGTTTCTGTGAATAGGCCATTGACTTAATGTCAGCAGTGAAGGAGCTGCATAGGCTTAGTTCTCAGGATCTTAATAAATTGTTGAGGGACTCCGAAAATTTCACTATTAACTTCCTTACAGAGAAAGGGTTTCCTTCAAAGGTCAGTGATCATCATTGTAGCCATTTTCTTATATCCCTTGTTTACGCATTCTTATTGTAACATGACTTAAACTGATACACTTTTCAGATTGAAGGTGAGAAACTTGCGCGCTGTCTTCATTTGCACCTTATGGCTGTGATTGCGTCAGCGCCTAGAAATGAAGCATTGTTCAGATACTTGCTATGTGGTGCTCGGTTATTGCATTCTTTGGTTGATGTAGCACCTCGACATTCTAAACTTGAGCAGGTTGTTTTAAGTAGTATTGAAACAACTTCTGTGTAACTCTCTCATTTTGCCAGTGTATTGATAGTAAGACTTCACTTTTAGATTTGAGACATGCTATGGTGTTGAAGAGTTATACTGTTAATGCCAAACTAAATTATATGGCTCTAAAGATGGACACTTTTTTCCATTGTTGTCCTTTTTATCACCAGTTGCCAAAAAAACTTTAGGTAATTGCTCATTTTGCCTGTCATGTGCATTTTAGGATGTTGTGATAAGGGAATATTTTAGGAGCATTTTGAAAGATCTTGGGACTTCTGGTGATCAAAATATCAGATTTCCTAATTTTCCTTTTAACTAATTACTACAGATATTACTCGATGATGTAAAAGTCTCAAAACAGTTGCTTGATCTGGTGTTTCACCTGCTAATTGTTCTTGGTGCTTATAAACAGGTATGTTTCACCTCCTCCCTTATGGTTGATCCTTCTTACCCTTTGTAATCTTTACTGAGATATGAATATTCAAAATGAAGGAAAACCAACATTCAAGTCTTATTCCCCTCATGCATTCAGCGCTGGTGGCATGCAGTCTGTATCTACTAACTGGATTTATATGTCCACAGTGGCAAGATCTCGCTGTTGTATTGCTTGCACACCCTAAGGTACTGTTCAACCCACATGTTTTGTTTGAAGGGTGAATTAGTGACAATATATTATGGCCCACTTGGGTTGGGCATGGTGGTCAAAGAGCTCTCTCACCTCCTTGAGCTTAGAGGTTTGAATCCCAGTGGTACATCTGCTTGGGAGCAAGTGTGGGTGGAGGTTAGGTTAAGAATGGACTAGGCTAGAGTAGGATTTCCCCGCTTTCTTACTCATAAAAAAATGACAATTTCTTATGGAAAACAGATCACAAAAACAGTAATTTAAAATTTTATGATCTAATGCATTCTTCAGATGCAGCTGATTGAGATTGATTTATGCAAATGTGTATCCAAAATTCACTTTCTTTTCTTGCTTGTTAATGCAGTGTCTTACAGATGGTTTTGTTTCGTTGATTTTTCTTCTTATCAGTTAAACCATGTTTTCTTAGTTGTTTATGTATGTATTCCATTTGACCTCCCTGCCTTCTGCATGCCAATACAGGTTGATTCATTTATGGATTTAGCAGTAGGAGCAGTGCGGGTGAACATTAAATTTGTGCAGATCATGCTGTCAGCTGATCGTGAGTTTTGCATGGAGTCTAATATCTCAGCTGAACAAATGCTTAACTACCTGTGTCACCAATGTGAAGCTTCTTTACAACTTCTTTTATCGTTGTGCCAACAAAAAGTGTTCCGAGAGCGTCTACTCAGAAATCAGGTTTCTTTCTTAGTCTCTTCTTCTGTATATTTGGAATGAAGACAAATGTTGGTCAGTTTCTCCTTCAGTTATCCTCGTTGTTGCAATGGGGATGAGATTCCTTTAGGATACAATGTGAGGCCGGCTTAGGGAAAGATATAAAGCTAGCAAAATAATTATAATTTGTGTGTATGTTTTCCTTAAGCATCTGAGAATGAGGATGCTATTTCTTGCCTTCTTCAGAGGCATTAAAATGGGATAAAATTGTGGAATAGGAATTGTTTTGGAAAACCTTCCGGATGTACTTGATTTTCATTTTGTCATATGCACTCTAGTGAGAAAACAATTTGTTACCTTGATACTCCAAGGTTTTATTCAGTTAACAATCAAAAGTTAGTATAGTTGTAATAGAATGTTCTATTCTTTTGTCATCTTGTTCTAATTAATTACTCGAGTCAATTCACTACAGTTATGTTAGTATCCGAGAGACAAATAGGAGAAACTTGTGAATAGTCTATGTCATACCACTGCATTTACTAATTTTATGTTAATATTTGTGTATATTTTCACTGAGAAATATTATGAGATGTAGGGAGCATTACTTGTGTCTGTAGTGCACAGGAAGGGGCAAGTGGGTGTTTGGAAGATTAGAGGATCTAAAGATGACAGTCTTCTGATAGGGCAAAATATATTTATGGGCCTATGGCTGCAGTTGCAAGTATAAAGTAGTGCATAAGGCTGTCATGCTATATTACTATGTCAACTATGCACAGGAGATTTGCATAGTGGGGCCTCTATGAATTTTATTTTCTACTCTCTACTTCAGCTGATTTCCTTATTATCCATGCTGGACGTACTGCACTCAATATATCATATTTATAGTTCAAGGTTGGTCATCATTTTAATACAATCTATTTGTACTTTGGATGATATTCCAGAACCTATGTCGGAAGGGTGGCATTCTTTTTCTTGCACAAGCCATCTTGCAATTGAATATCACAGAAACTTTTGTTGAGTGCTCCAAGATTGTGGCTGCTTTATCCAGGATGAAGTCTAAAGTGTTATCAATTGTAAGCCTCAGCAAATGAAGTCCATTTTTGTGATATCTTGGATGCTCAAGCTTCATACTTATGGTAACTTACATTTTGTTAAAATCTCTTTCAGCTGTTGCATCTTTGTGAAGCAGACAGCATTTCCTTCCTAGATGAGGCTTCCAGCTCCCCCAATACCCTAGGTTTGGTGAAGTCTGTGACATCAGAGGTTAGTTGTTATGTTGAGAAAAATAGAGAACAATATTTTGGAAGACTAGTGATCCACAAACTGTAGCTCTTTTGATATTCTAGAATCTCTCATGTAATTATGAAGAATGCTTATCGTCAAGTTGTTAGCACAGCTGTATCATACCATTTTTATATTGCAGGTTCTAGACTTATTGAAGATTGCATTCACTAGGGATCCAGGACTTGTTGGTGCCTGTGCTGACAGAACTAATCCAATGGGGCTTTTGCAACTCAGTGCAATGCGTCTGGCTGATATTTTCTCAGATGATTCAAATTTAAGATCATATGTTACAATATGCTTTGTAAGCTACCTGCAAACACCTGAAGCTTGTTTGAATCCTCATTTTTTGAAACCGGCAAAGATATTATTACCAAGAGCACAGCACATGGTTACACCCACCAAAAACAATAACTACCCCACCTCAATGTTTCCTACTTCAAATTAGGTCTTTTAGCTGTTGGTATTTTTAAAGAATGAAAGATATATTTTTTTATGTGCAAGCATAACCAATCAAAAGTTCTGATTTCCTGTATTTTTCTTGTTGAAAATTGTGAATAAATTGTACGCGTTACATGCAATTTTGTGAGTGTTGTGTCTATTGTGTGTTAAGTTTCAGTGTATCCTTCTTCATTATTAATTATGATAATGCTTGTTATCTCCCTCCAGACTGAAGTACTGGCTGCAATATTTTCACTCTCACATGAAGACTTTGTATCCGCATGGTGTTCTTCTCATCGTCCAGTAAAGGAAGAAGAAGCTACCCTGGAGTATGACTTATTTGCAGCAGTGGGATGGGTTTTGGATACATTATCCTCAACCAACCCATCCAATATACCAAAATTCGAATTTACTTTAGTTCCCAGTAAGATGCCACAGGCTTCTTATTCACATCAGAGGTCATCCTTATTTGTCAAACTAATTGCAAATCTTCATTGTTTTGTTCCCAACGTCTGTGAAGGTCAATCCTTTAAGTTTTTCTTCAAATTGTTAATCAAATGTTTCAGCAGTAATATGTGATTTTTTTACGGTATAAGTTCTGATTTACAGAGCAAGAGCGGAACCTCTTCATTCACAAATTTCTGGAGTGCTTGCAAATGGATCCATCTAGAACATTACCTGGATTTTCCTTTTCTTCGGATGTTGGAAAAGCTGCCACAGTTTGCAGAAATCTAAGTAATTATTACTATGTGATGTTTCAGTGGATACACTATTTTCCCCTACTTATGATCATATTGCTTGTGTAGGTTCATTACTGAGTCATGCTGAATCTTTAACTCCAATTTTCTTGAATGAGGAGGATGTGCAGCTCTTGAGGTTATAAGTACCCTAATCACTATCTCCTAGATTTTTTTGCTGGCTAGTTACATATGAATAGCTTTTACAACTGATCATGTATATGTTGTGCACAAAAAAATCTCCTACAATTATTGTGCCTGAATTGACTTCTTTTGGATACGGTTGACTTCATTTTCTGAAGCCTTTTTTTCTCATGCAGGGTCTTCTTTAACCAACTGCAATCACTGATAAGTACTGCTGAATTAGAAACAAAACGAGTTAATGTAAAACTTTTATCCTTGATTGATTGCATGTTTCCACAATGCCATCTTGTTTCACAGTCTATTTATTCGCCACAACAATCTATGTTGGTCCTTATTGTTATGCTGGTGGAGTGTATCTAGGAATGCAAGTTTGAGGAGTCAACGTCTTGGGAGAAGTTCCCTAGGCCTGAGATTCAGGAAGAGCCTCAGGTGCGTGGTAGGAGTCATTAGGAGTTTGTGATGCACGATGCACTATTTCCCTTCCGAACTCTGGCATGCAAATTTAATAGATACATTTTGATTCGTGCTAGGAGGTTCAAAGTACCGGAGGAGGCTCAGCGCATTTAATGATAAAAGAACCTTTAAATTTTAATAACAAAGGTGGTAATATGAAAGAGACTGTGTCAGAGAATTCTGCTTTCCAGGAAGAAAACCAATCTAATGTCAGAAGCAGACTCATGGATCAAGATGATGATGTAAAGGATCAGGATAAAGATAAACCTAGTAGGACTGTATATGAAGGTTTACGAGAGATGGATGAAGATACTCAGAATGTTGAAACAAGTGGGTCAGATACAAGCTCCACACGAGGAAAGAATTCTGTGGATCAAATGGAAAATGGTGATTTCCCAAAATTGAGGCCGCATTCTAAAGAAAGTGGATCTGGAAGTCTTCAAGAGGATGAAAAAGTTGAACCAACTCATTTTGAAAAACAGCGAAGGAAACGGAAGCGAACTATAATGAATGATAAGCAGATCACTATAATAGAGAGAGCCCTCATTGATGAACCTGATATGCAGCGTAACGCATCTTCTATTCAGTCATGGGCAGATAAATTAAGTCATCATGTAAGTGCAAATCCACTCATTAATTATATGTGTTGCATATTTTAATGAGAAATCTTTTTTCCCTAAGTACCTCCTCCATTATCTTTTCCAGGGTTCAGAGGTTACATCTTCACAGCTTAAAAATTGGTATGTGTTGTTCTTTCCTATACATAGATAGAGGTTTAAGTTGCACTGCTCTAGGTGATCATGCCACAGTGGCAAACAAAAAAAGAATTAACTTTCACAAGGACTGATCCAGGTGGTGTGAAACTTCCCTTTGCCATGGTGTGAGGGGAAAAAAAGAATGAAAACCTTGTACCATCTATAGTTGTGACGTACTTCTCATTGCTTAGGCCATTAACATGGTTGTGACTTGTTTTACTCATGACTCTTTAAATTTTGACATTTTGCTGCAATATGTGGGTTGCACTGGGTAGGGGGGGAGTTCAATTTTTGTTGTGAAAATCCTTGACTTGACCTTAGTTTGATGCTAATCCCGTGTGTTTTCATTTGGTTTCAAATGTCAAGAAACTGACATTACCACAAATGCATACATATATGAATGTCTTTGTATATACTTGTAGCTATCAAAATCTTATAGTTTCAATCATGGACATTGTGTTTTTTTCCCATACCAACAGGCTGAACAATAGAAAAGCCAGGCTAGCTCGTGCTGCGAAGGATGTCCGTGCACCAGCAGATAATGACAATGCATTTCCAGACAGACAAGGTGGGTCAATACTAGGGGCCCTTTATGACTCACCAGAGAGTACCGGAGAAGAATTTTATGTCCCGCCAAATAGAAGAGGTGTGCAAAGTAGATCAAGAACGGATAACCCTGAAACCTCAGCTATTGCTATGGTAGTAGATTATCCCGAGGACCCTCCAGAATTGGAGCCAGGCCAGCATGTCATGCTTGTAGATGGGAATGGGATGGAGATAGGTAAAGGTAAGGTGTATCAGGTGCAAGGAAAATGGTATGGGAGGAGCTTGGAGGAATTGGGGACAAGTGTGGTGGATATAAATGAGCTCAAGGTCGACAGACGGGTGAGGCTTATGTACCCTTGTGATATCACAGGTAACACGTTTGATGAGGCTGAAATGAAGATTGGAGTGATGAGAGTGTTGTGGGATATGGGAAGAATATGCAACCCAGGTCCAGACGAATCTCACTGATGAGGCTAAATTGGCCATGTCAAGGATTTTCTTGTTACCTGTTAACTTTGTAACACCAAAATAGTTTCTGAACATTCCCGGTGGTGGTGTTAGTGAACACAGGCGCAGATTTTGTATTCACACTAAATTCTAATTCTTTTTTTTGGGTACATAATAGAGAGATCCTTAAAGTTAATACCCTGATAATACTGTTCTCTAAGTTGAGATATTTGGGGTACATTGTAGGGATAATTGCAGATACTATCGGTGAACTATTCGCATTTTGCAAATACTATCTAGGTGAACCATGCATGTTTTTTTATACTAAAATCTTAGTCATCCAATTGTTTGAATCCAATGGCTGAAAACGGTCCACAATTTGTATTAAAACATATGGTTTGCAGTGAATAACAAACCTATATATAGGGGTCCTATCCGAATTTTGGAAACAAAAAAAATGAAACACCGAATTTTGTGGAATATTAATTGTAAAATTCTGTAATATCAATGAACAAATGTGAAATATTAACTAAATATTCCTGGTATTCCATTTATTTATGATTTTTAACTTAAGGATCCATTTACAGTGGATTTACATATATTCCATGAAATAGTAGACCTCAAATTGAAGGTAGCTTAAAAAACAAAAACACTTATTTGACACCTGTTCTTGGCAAAGAAAGGAAACATTTTCATGGATTTTCTTAAAAATATAATCAAATTACAAGTATATATAATACACGCCAAATTTACCTCTGACAGCAGAAAATATCAAAACCTCCCAACTCTCTCACATGAAACCTATAAAATTATACAAATTATACCACCCCAATTCACTAAAATGATTTATCTGTCTAATATTCTTCGAGCTTCATCTTCTGAAACCTTGAATTTTCCCATAACCCAATGTACAACACAAAAACATTCACATATTATCACAGGGTAACAGATGTTCTGCTATTTGACTTGGGAAAACCTAGGATTCCCACATAATATTGTTCATGTCATATATATGCCAGAGAATTCCGGTCAAGATCAGGCTGTGGCCTACCCCGAGTAGGAGTTGGTGGTCTTTGGATGTTGAGCTCCTACAGGAAACCAGAAATGAAACGGATACAATAATTGTGTTTACAATACTCTACACAAAAAAGACCAGTGAAATGTGTATAGAAGCAGTAACTATTTTTACCTGCATCCAAGTCTCATCTCCCGCGTGTTCTGGAGATGCCTCTGGCGAGTGAAAGGGAGGTGGCAATGGATGAATTAATTTTGGAACCACTACCAAGCCCCTCCCTACCACAAGTATCGCTCCAGCATTATTTGCTGTGCCTACATCCAGATCCCAAATTAGACCAGAATGTAAAACTAAGATCAAAGGTTTTGCACAATCAAAGCTTTTGTCCTTACCACAGTAGTTGGTCGCAGAGAACAGAGTAATCAATTGTCCCTGAGCAAACCGTTCAAACCCATCCATAACACACTCATGAGCCCTGATAATTAGCTGTAACTTGTTCCTCTTACAGAAGTCTGCCACCCGGTCAGGCTGCATTTGTTGGTTGGTGGAGCAAGGGATCAGATACAGTTAATGAGGTCAATAGATTTGAAGTGACTTGGAAGTTAGGATGCATACCCCAAAGGTGACAAGACCAGGTCCTCTAGCATTTGGCCTCAGACCTTCTATGCTATCATTTTCTGTAGGATCAGACCTGCATAATATACAAATGTCATTAGGTGACAATTCTCAATAAAAATGTTATAATATGGTTGACTCCAAACCTACCATAAAAGGTCCATTAAAACTATGGATCCAGCATCCATGGTTATAGGTCTCTCGAGCTTCTCTATCTGTTCTACTGAATGTATAGACCTTCCTATGCCACCATGCATGCATATGATTTTCTTCTCAATAAGAGCAGCAAGTGGAAGATAGTTGAACAGTTGATTGAATCTTGTCCATGCCCATATCCCATCATTTTCTCCCTGTGCAATACATGTATGTTAGTTAAACGCTGAAATTTATGGAGGATCAGCATATATGAATATCAATCGCACCATTCTCTCAATGCACTCAATGCGGAATCCAAAGAGTGCATTTATGTCAGCAGCCTCATGATTTCCACGTATCAAGTGAATGCTATCAGGATATTCAATCTGCAAAGTCGATTAACCAAAACACCGTCAACTATTAAGCAATATATGAATAAGGCTCTTACGATTCTGGATTGCCCAACGAAAAGCTTGCCTTGAGAGCAAGAAGCAAAGTTATGGTCTCTAAGCTATGTTGTCCACGATCCACGTAATCTCCCAAAAACAAATAGTCGATGTAACTGAAAAATAAAAATAAAAAACGGAAAAGTTAGTAAGTTCCAGCTTGCTTCCAGATTCTTATCTCATAGAGAGCCAAAACATTAGCTGAAATGCTAACATTTTAATGGAACGACAATTATATATACTGTCTTCTTTGTGGTGTCAGTGAGAAGGAAAGTAAGAAATGTCTAAACCCAACTGAAGTGATAGCTTCTCCTTCGTCATCCACTACTCTTATTTCTACCTTCTTTATGCAAAATAATAAGTGTAAGTATAAAAGGGAAAATTATCTAGTATGCGACTCAAATACCACCTAAAACAGGACTCAACTCTAGTTGTACACTTTTGGGCTTAGAGTTAGAGACATTTTCAAACTAGACAGTTGAACAAACTCAGTATCAGCCCACTTGGGTTAGCCTGATGGTGAAGAGATCTACACCGGTCTCCCTTGAGGTCACAGATTCAAATCCCAGTGGGTACACTTGCTTGGGAGCACGTATGGGTAGTGGGTTAGACTAGACTAGAGTAGGATTTCCCTGTAATTTCTCTCTGAACAAATAAACCCAACTCAGTATCATAATGAGAAAAAGAATTTCCACACAGGAGTGAATCAAAGCAATAATGTAATCTGATACAATACAGTACAATAAGCTGTTATAGATTAGAACCCCATATCATTATTAAAAACCAATAGTAGCATGGTAATGACAGAAGTTAAAACTACAATTCTCTTAGAAATGCAAATGAGAAGCTGGATCTCACAACTTAGCTTGAACTCCACTAAGTGCATTCTAAGGATCACAGAGCATTAGGCAAAATAGACCTGAAATGGTAGGACCTAGATGTACGTAAAGATTTGTAATTTTCAACTGCCTCACAAACATAGTCCATAGTTTACTCAATAAGAGATAGGATCAAACTAAATCTAGAATCTTATGGGACACCAATGTATATGGAGACTCAGGCATCCCTCAAGCAGAAAATAAATAAATGATTAAAAAAACACAAAAATGGAGACCCTTTATTAGCATATAACTATACTACAAGAAAACACTTGTAACTAAACCCACCAGAATTCTTTACAGAATATAATTCTACTTCGAAGGAAACATTAAATCAGAAATAAAGATTCTGAGTCCCTTCAAGGTCAGGCTTAAAGCTATTTATAGCATAAATAAAAATAGCAGTTGTACTTACGTTATATCTCCGGCGGTGGAAGGAAATCCATATTCATCAAATAGTCTCATTAGGTCACCAAACTGTCCATGAAGATCGCCAAATAATTTAACTGGAGCTTTCAACTGAAGAACTGTTGGTTCATGCATAAAGATCTGTTCTGCTGCATAACAAAGCTCACCCACTTCATATGAATCAAGGAAAAACCTCCTGTTGGCTGGAGCTTTCCAATTCCGTGGCCTAAGCAACATAGATATAATCTGCAATAAAACAAATTATAATTGACCACACCAATGATCAAATGAAAAGGATAAATGTTTGGCGATGCTTACCTTCTTATGTAACCCCTCGGGGGTTCTTGGCCTGTTGGATTTCTTGGGATATGAAGCATCAATATTTGAAGGAATCATGCGTCGGCTCTCATTTTCAAATTGATCCAAAGATAATTGCCTCACCATCCCACCCAGGTTACCTACCGTCTCTTTAGCAACTACAACCTGTAGATGCAGAAAATTACAGTTTTAGGATTTGACAACAAAATATCACACATAGTGCAGAAGCAGAAGGCATACAGCTCTAGAATGAAGGCGAACGTCTGCCTCAGAATCACTGCCATCTGAAATCCTCTCGGGTACATGTGAGTTTTCATCAGGTACAGATGTTTCTTCATTGGGAGGTGATGAAGCCTGCACTGCCTGCCAGACAGCACTTGCTGCCTCGGCTTCAGCAGCAGAAGCCTCCCTCAATTTCTCCATAGAATTTCTGTCCATGCTGGCAATCATAATAATAATTATAACCATGAACCTGACTTCTCAAACAATGGAGAAACAAAGGTGAAGTGGAGTACAAAATAATACCTTTTGCCATCAGATGAAGGGATTTCTAGTTCATCATCTGAAGGTGACGCGCCGAAAGAACTTGTGTTTTGATTCATTCTGGGGCTTGACAGGGGAGAGGTTCTCTCAGATGTTAATACAGGAGAATTAACATCAGACTGAAGTGGGGAATTTTCTGCGATCAGAAAATCACCAAGCAGTATATCTGCCCAAACATCAAAGTCAATTACATGATGCCACAAGATCAAAAAAGAACTTAGGAATTGTCAAAGTGTACAAACATTAAAATAGAAGAAGTATAAACAAAAATGGTTTATCACCAGACTTGCAATGTGGATGTCCTTGCAGCAGAAGATGTTCCAACTTTTAATGAGTATTCCCTATATTTATTTTGTGGTTTCCAGACAATGCATTTGCTCTACATGATTTTCTTTAGGGATAACCCCAACTATCAATCCTGTACTACGTGCTTTTTGCAGCTCCAAACTGTGGATGACCATTTTTGCACAAACTAACGATAAAGATATTTTTTATTTGCATCCATTATAACTCCGTCAAATTTGGACACGAATTGTCCAAAATGCCCCCGAAGATTTTGCAAATACTACCCTCTACTATCCGGGTTTTGCAAAAAAAAAACTAACGATTAGTAAATGCAAAAAACGCATTCAAAATTGACGGAGTTATAACGAATGCAAATAAAAAATATCTTTATCGTTAGTTTGTCCAAAAAATGGTCGTCCACAGTTTGGAGCTGCAAAAAACACGTAGTACAGGGTTGGTATTTGTAGTTATCCCTTTTCTTTACCATGAATTGAAATCATCATTGTACTCTATTGTTCAAAAACATAAACTCCTGAATGCGGGCATCTACTTTCAATTTTCCTATCAACAGAAAACTGCCCTAAAAGTTAAAACATATTTGGCTTCGTTTTGAAGACAAAAGAGTATTATTTTGTCTGCATATTTGAATTTACAAGATGGGATCTCATGGCAAACATGTATATCATTGATTTTCTTTACATATCTGTCAATTTATTTTTGGTTGCAATAAATTACATAGAAGCAACATGATATATATGAGCAGTAACGGTGTCATGATTTATACTGCCATTAGAAATAGAAGTTTATCCATTATCCAAACTATCAATCAGATCATTGTCCAAAATGTTTACCTCCTCTAAGACCACCATAAATATATATACGAGCACCAACAGAAGCAGCTGCGTGGCGACAACGACGCATTAGCTCTAAAGAAGGATCAAACTCGGCACGCCCCTTTCCTGAGCGTGATGAAGTAACAAGCCCATTTCTATCCAACCAAACTCCAGCAGCAGTATCCAATACTATGAAAATGAAAGTGGATTTAGGCTAGAAGCATGATTACTAAAATTATCGCTGATGCAAATGAACATAAAATTGAGCAGCGACAAACAGTAACCGAGCATACATCTTACCTGCTATAGTTGCTTCACCCTCCACTCCACGTCCTCCCCTAAGAACACCTCCCGTGACATGTAATCGAGCACCAACAAAAACCTAATACCAAAAAGTATCACATGCATTGGTCTAAGAGGGGGAAATGGGTTAACATAAAAATTGAGGGAGCATGGAACAAAATGACGGAATTCCAGAACTAAATTCTTTCAACAGCTGAACTTAAACTTTACCCAACTTTAGTTGGGAGCTACTGGATAATAATTCACTTACCGCAGCATGTTGATACCTCGGTGAAGGAGAAACACCAGGAGCAAGAGTCCAATCCCACTGACCATTCCTATGCATAAGCAGACCATAAGCATCTGCCAGCGGCTGCAGTGACATACATACAATCAGTAAACGAAGGAAAGGTTGCACCAACTGCAAGATATTCCCTAAATGGAAGTTAAACTAATGACTCATAATTGATGCTTCAGTGAGAGGCAACTTTAATAAATTTTCACAGTAAATGAATCAGAAGAATCAGGTAGCACCAGAAATACCGGAAAGGATAGGATCCATTCTAAAATACTGTACGAATTCTCCGGCAGCCCTTTATATATGACCATGTAAGAAAAATCAAGAATAAAATTGAATATTGTCTATGGGGCATTCGGTATGCATTTTATCCAGGCATTCTATAGAAACGTCAAGAAATATTCCTTATAAGCCTCTTTAATAATTATGGCTTCCATTAAATTGTGGCTTAACTTCTTTAGCTGTGCTCGTTCATTCATGACTTATTTCCTTCACAATTACCTTCTTTCTATGTACAAGGATAGGAAAATGTTCATGGCCACACAAGTCATGTACATATTATAGTTCATTAGCAAATGTTTTTCATCAAAGGTAGTTCACCTAGTTTCCCAGTAGCCATGAACACTAATGCCTACCGGTTGAATTTGTATGGTTATATCATACAGAGTTGAATGAAAAATAGTGCCCACAGATTTATAATCAAACAATTGTTTTGAACTCCCCAAGCAAGAGCAATACATACCGCACCAGAAATATCTCTTCCACCACAGAGCAAAAACATGCCATCTGAGCGAGAACTTGCTGTCGCGTACCTACAGAGTTATGTAAAATGAAAACTTAGGAGTCCAAAAGAAATATATAGGCTAAAAGTTTGGCGATGTGATGTAATAAACTTGAAAGAGCCTGCCAACACTTGGTAGTTTACATATAGGGCTGTGTGCAATTAAGCTTTTAAGAACTGAACTTTTCTGACAAGTTAATAGCCCAAATGAAAATTAGCAATGTCCAGAGGAGCTCATATGAAAATAAAACTTACTTAAACACACATTAAGAAGAGAATGAATTTGGTTAGAACAACCTTCCAAGTGATAACATCATGTCATGTAAAGTACATGCACTAGGGTGGAGGGAACATAGTAAAAACTACTGAAATGCCACCTCATACGAATTACAAAAAAAAAAGCATGTTTTAGTGTGCTATATACCATACTAAGTGAAACAAAACTGTCTACATGATTGATGAAACAAATATTATTAACTCACATTCTAGCAGAAGGTCTATCACCTTCCGGAGTGAGCCTCTGCCATGCATATGGTTTCTGGGCAGTATCCAATGCCCAGGCATCAGACAGAACTCTCTTACCTATAAGAACATATAATTAATGTTATACTTCTTTCAGATACGAAAATATATAATAATCAGAACATATCAATAAATAATAGTTATATGATTATTCTAAAAGAAGAAAAACCATATTCGGATTAGACAATAATGTGACATTTGGTAAACATTCTACAGCCCCTCACATTCCATATGGAGTTCTCAAAACTTCCAATCAATACATGATATGAGTGGTAAACATGGCAACATACACTTCGCACAAATAAAAACTGTTGGGTGTTTCTTAATTGCAATAATAGAATTGAAATATTAAACCAAACAAATTACATACCATCATTGCCGCTAACAGTGACAAGATATCTCTGGGCCACCAAGTCCATTACATGACCGTAACGAGGACCTGGACCCTGCCCTTGTACAACCACCCTACATCCAAAGAAGAAGAAAAGTGACTAAAACCCCATTAATACTCGTCAAACCCTCAATATCTCAGCATTGACCACATAGGCTCACCTATGCCACTTGTATTTGTCATTCGTCAAGTCCAGCACATAGAGATCATCAGTGGAATGCCCAGCAGGACCTATGCCACCCTAGCCATGCATCAATCCATACAAATCAATACAAGAACAGTCAAAACCCAAAATTGAACATCAGAAACTCAAAGTTTCCCATTATTACTCATAACTGCGTTTCTAATCACCTGAAACACAACCATGGTGCCAACTGCAGCTGCAGCATGAGCAGCTCTCGGAGACGGTGGATCACCAGCAGGTTTGATTCTGCAACTCAAAAAAAAGTTGATCACCTCCATCAAATCACAAACGATACACAGCTCCCCAAAATCAAATACACAAATCTATCAAAATTCAGATTGAGAAAAGAAGAAGCAGGAGCTACCTAGTCCACTTCCTGGTGAGAACATCATAAGAATGAACTGAATTGGTGACACCAGCCAATCCTTGAATCCAAACAAAACAAATAAAACTCAGCCATTACAAAGGGAAGTTGAGGAGAAATGAAGTAGAGACATACTGATTCCGGGAGCGGAGGAAGCATTGCCGCCCTCGATGGCGGTGGCTCCGCCGAAGAGAATCAACCGGGGGCCGTGGGACTTGGAAGCGGCGACGGCGGTGAGAGTGTGGCTGCATCGGGGACCTGGAGCGTAGTCGTCAGATTCCGAGTAGGTCTCCAAGGTCCGATAGGTGGGAGCCGGATGCAACCATGGCTTCGAACCCATGGAGCTCTCGTCGCCGGAATGAAAGTCAGACACGCAACAGTTACAGAAACAGAGCAATCAAATCTTCTCCGATTGAACAATCAACAAGATGAAGACGAGAACCCTAAAGACGGATCGGACCCCGGTTTGTGGTGGGGCCGAGACAGGATCCGAATCCTAGAACTCTTTATTTATTTGTTTATTGCTCTGATTTGACAGTGGAACAGCGAGCAGTGTTGGGGCATTTGGAGAAGAACACAACACACAGACCAAAACGCGCGTATATTGTACTGTGCCTTCGTCATTAGTCAACTGTTTCCAGAGCCTTTGACTACTCAATGTTAGAAGAAATATCCTCTTACTCAATAATTCACTATTTGTCATATAAAGATCGAGTATTTATGATCGCTAATGAGGTCGACATGATTTTAAGGCGTTTTGATTTGACGATTTCTATATATAGAATCTATGTTTCTTCTCTCTCATCACTCGGTGTTAATATTTACGTCAATAGTTTATCTCAACGACGAAAGATTTGCACTTAAACGCATTCTGATCGTCGACAGCACTCGACTCTTCGATGACGTTTTGAGGGTTTATAACCGTGTATCTACGATTACCGCTGTCAAAACCCAAGCTATGCCAACGGGTGGTATAGGCACACTTTTCCAATTCCTTTGTCTATTTTGAACATCGTTTTGGTCAAGGTCAATAACTTGGAAAGTTCCTTGCATACATTTCTCAATGTTCACTCTTCTTCACCTATTACAGGCCAAACACAACCTTATTTTCCCAGAAAATTCATATTTAAAATCAAGGATTGCCAAGTCAAATCACATCTCCCTCCTAATTCTCTACTGTCAAACAAAAGTTCCTAAGGACATGGATTGGGAAACCTTGTATGAATCTTGTTCACTTCTTCAACCATTTCCAATGTCAGCTCAACCTTGCATGCATTAAGAACCTCATCCAGTTGCCATGGCTTGGTAGCCCCAAAAATGGCACTTGCTACAAGGGGGTGTCGGAGAACGAAGCCTGCCATAAAACGAAAGAAAAGTCTCAGCAATAAGCATCTGCAAGACAAAATTCTCACTTCAATTTGCTTGATTCTTTCAGATATGTCTACCCGTCAAGTATCTTTTTATATGGTAAATATTTTAAATGTAAGCATCCATATTAATTCAGACAAGGACTTCCATGTGAGTCTGACTAGGATGGTGGCTTTAAGTTGCTCACTAGACTGTAAGTTCATTTAATGAAGAACCTACTTCGCCAGATCATTTGGGATGTGGATGCGATTGATGAACAAAGCACCCAAAATAACCAACTTAGACGGCTCTAACAAACAAGCTCGTAAATAGCGCCCACAGCGGGATTTTGTTTCTACTTATAGGAGGAATAATAAATAAGCTACTGGAGCGAATTATTATGTGATGTGCACATGCATAGTGAATAGAATGGAGAAAGACGAGTTTAGAGAGGGTATCATACCAATTGCAAGAGATACAGGATGGAGGCCATATTTTCTTGCAATGTCAAGATATTCCTAGAAATGGGAGAGAGTAGGTTAGTCAAAATTGAAGCACAATAGAGAAAACCACGTGCCTTTACAAATATAAAAAAAATAGAGCAACATAAGCTCGAGAGACTAGCACAAACAGAGTTTTAGTGTTTAAGGATCACTTAACAAAACCCTATGGTAATTACATTTCTCTATTGAGGAGAAAGGATACAAATTGCGATGGTAATCAGAAAACCACGTGATAAATCATTTTTCCACTCAAAATTTATATAAAAGGAAATTTACGATTTACAATTCATTACACAGATAAGCATATCGGATTTCCCCTCACGTATTAAAAAAGAAATGGGGATTTGAAATAAATGTTTTTACCAATGTAGCAGCTTTTGTGATGTTATTAGATAAGCTGTATCTGGATTCACCCTCTGCATACCGTCCTGGGGAAAAGCGAAAAGAAACAATACCACAATCAACACTAGATGAAAGGGTTGTTTATTCAACAAGACTCCCACCATTTTGAGGTCTAGGGAGGCTAGTTGAACAAGGCTCCCATTATTGTTGCAGCTAGGCTCCCCCGCCAGCAATGAGCATAGATAACACAACAAATAAATTGAGCCATGAGAACAACCCGCCGTGGTTGTTTTCAGTAAAAAAGCAAAGAAGAATCTTGGTGCTGAACCTTTAAAAAGATTCAACCGAGCATCGGCTAGAGCCCCATCAGAAGAAAAGTACTTCCCAGAGAGTATCCCCATTGCCAGGGGACTGTAGGCCAACAAGCCAATCCTATAAAGAAAATAAAAGCAACAATGCAACTGATTAAGAATGCAGTAAAAAAATTAGGACGGATCCTTTTGTTCTTGTTAGGAGCACAAATCTTAGGTTTATCAAGAGATCTTGGGTTCACTCTATTGAAGCCTAGACGTGATCTGAGAGTTCTTCCTTCAGTCAAATTCTCTAACCTATCCCATAACGAGATCCAAATCCGGGTCCATGACAGTTTTTAAAATGGATCTCCGAAAGACAGAAGTACAAATACATGAAATCAGTTAAAACTTATTCAAAAGAACAGTATATATAGCTTTCATGTAAAGCACAACAATGTCTCATACCCAGCAAAATATACTGACTAATAAAAGGAACCTATCCATAAGTGCCTCTCATACATCAAAAGTCCAAATTATAGTCTGAAACTAAATATCTTTCGTTGTACCATCAATAAATAGGTATGCAGAAGATAGAAAATACCTTTTGGTCGAACTATTTTAGTACTTATATTGAGCAAATATGTCTCATCTATAAGAAAAGGTGTATTAGAAATAGGAGCAAAAATAAATAAAAACCAGTTAAGCTTGTCTTACTCGGGCTAGCTTCTATGAATCAGATTGCTAACAGTCAAAACAACTTAAGAATGTCGACTCCACTATTCCACTAACATCATTGTTTTATCTACTAATGTACAGAACTCTGGAAAAGACTGCAAATGCTATAATCTGCAAGAAATTAGGGTATGTAACTGGAAAAAGAGTATTGCAATTTACAACCCCAACACAAGTATCGATATATTTGATTTAAGGATTTGTCATACCCCTCATGATGACAGCACTCAGCCATTGCAGAATCAAAAGTTCGGCACAGCAGGCTGTACGAGTTCTATGACAGAAAGTGATTTGCATATTTAGCCTCAACATGAACGAGGAGGTAAAGGAACAACAGAAAGCTCACTAAAGAATGATCCATACAACCTGCACAGATACTATCCTAGGACATGAAGGGTCCTTTTCAGCAACCTGTAGGAACTTCATCATACCATAGGGTGTTTCATTACTGAGTCCAACATATCTAATCTAGAAAAAAGAAACAACCACGTCACTGCAATTTCGTACTAGCAAATAATCCTCAAAGTGGAGAACCCCAAATATAAGCACACACCTTTCCAGCATCGACAGCTCTGCCAAGAGCATGAAGTTGTTCCTCTATACTAACAGAAGCAATCTGTCGTGAAGGTTCGTACTCAGTCTCTCCAAACATGGGAACATAGCTAAACAATACAGCCATTTAGAAAAGGAAACATCGAGTTAGATTGGAAGGGTGTGAAAACGAAAAACTACCATATCAGAAAAGAAAAAATGATGGCTATCAATATGCATTTGCTGCATCAACCACAATTATCCCAAAATAACAGGTAGGATACACATACAAACCGATCAGGCCAATGAATCTGGTAAAGATCAATGTAATCTACACCCAATCGAAGTAAGCTGCACCAAGTTAATAAACAACCCGTAAGTCAACAATACAGTTTATCATAACATGCAAATTATAGAGGTTGGTAGTAGATAATTCTCTAGACATTCTTTAGCAAAGTAGCAACTAGAATCTACCTATCGTCAACGGCCTGGGTAATGTTAGTTGCATCCAAGCATGCGGGTCCATCACGAATCCAAGTCATTTGACCAGAAGGACCAGCAACCTGGATCAACAGACCAAAAACGAAACTTTGAGCATTTTGGTAAAGGGGCAATTGAGCAAGCTTAGTACAATTACCCAACACATTCACCATGTATAGAGCTACAAGAGAATCAGAGAGCTGAGACCTTAGTGGACAAGACGACTCGGTCCCGGGGGATCTTGTTCTGTCGAATCCAAAGGCCAAGGTACTGCTCGCTCCTGCCTTGAGTCTGAGCTCGCTGAGGGACTGGGTACCTGAAATTCCAAAGGTATGAGCACAGAAACGCACGTGTAGAGAAATGGGTATATGGGTTTTGGGTACATTTCAGCAGAGTCGAAGAAGTTGATTCCAGAATCGAACGCTTGATGAAGAAGGCGAAAGGATTGAGACATGGTGTTTTGCTCGCCGAAAGTCATTGTTCCTGGAACAGAGATTCAAACAGGGCTCCGTAAATCGACTGCATAGAAATGAGACCAAAAAATAGGAGGATGTGAAGAAGGAAACCTAAGCAGAGCCTTGAAACCGTGAGATCAGGAGCGAGGTTGAAGAAAGGAACAGACATTTTCGTTTCTAGCTCAGGAAAGATTTGGCGGTCTATGGCTATTGTGATAAGAGGAAGCTGAACAGAAATAAAAATAAAAATTGGAGATGCAGGGGATCGAACCCTGTACCTCTCGCATGCAAAGCGAGCGCTCTACCATTTGAGCTACATCCCCATGTTAAGTACTGTGACACAGTAATGTTTGTCATCATCATGGACTTGAAAAATGTCCGAAATTTATGAAAAAGAGCTTAACCCTCTGTAATTTTTGCATGATTCGTAGTTTCTCCAAAATAATAGTGATACTCATCGGCTAAAAAATGCACACCTATTTCAGCATACACAAAGTAATGACGATAAACATATGGGCGACTCTACCTTTCATATTTGAGATCAAGTGTTTGATTCCGAGAAAATGATTGTATTATTTGTAAGTGTTGCACAGTGTCTACACATTGTGTTGCATGGTTTCTATTCCCAAATATAATGTAATGTTTGATTTTATGCATCGTGTATATATATATGGTATTCGAAAGCGAATGTGCAAAGTTGACAGGTTTGGTGAATTTATGATTATTAAAGCATGAATCAACTGTAGTTGAACTAATTTAAATGATTAACCAGCTCAAGACTAAAATATATCATCCAATTAGGTCAATCATGGGCTGTGTACTGAATCAGAAAACCATTTATCTTCATTCATATCAAAACCGTAAACCCGATGAAACATCCAAAGGATTCACAAAACTGATCCAGCAGATTTATCTATAACCAACCACATTCGGACTAAAAAATTAATAACAGAAAAAGAACTAAAACTCCTGCGATGCGGATCCGATATCGCCTTTCCCCTTGCCCGTCTTCTTCGGCAGGAGATTCTGGTGGATATTGGGCAACACACCTCCATTAGCAATGGTCACAGCTCCCAGAAGCTTGCTCAGCTCTTCATCGTTCCTCACAGCAAGCTGAATATGCCTCGGAACAATTCGATTCTTCTTGTTGTCCCTTGCAGCATTACCAGCGAGTTCCAGAACCTAATAAAAAAATCCCAAAAACGGATCAGCCAATGTACAATTTCAACAAATTTTTAAGCGATTATAATCTAAGAGGTTGATGAACAAAACTCAATTTGCAAAGATACATCGTAGCAATCCCCAAAACCATAGGCCACATTTTCCGGGTAAACAAACAGGGAAAATCATAAACGATCAGAATCAATAGCACCAGTAAAAGTACCTCAGCGGCTAGGTACTCGAGAACGGCGGAGAGGTAAACGGGAGCGCCGGCGCCGACACGCTCGGCATACTTTCCGG
>JAYMSV010000081.1:0-23058 GCA_036897745.1 Erodium moschatum
GGGTTAGGATTTAGTAATAAAAGGAAGGTGGATGTTAGGACATGGAGTAATCCCTTTATTTTATTATTAAAGCCCCCTAAAAAGCATGGGCCGTTGTATGCCACTTGATCTAATGGTCAAGATGAGTTCTTAGTTTTCATTTTAAGCTTGGTTTATAGTAGATAGTGCCCTTATCTATGTATATAATTTGTTTTGGAAAGCTTGGATAGTTCTTGACTCCTATTGTGGATTTTGTTGACCTCTCTCTTACACTATCCTAACCATCACCGTTGATCCTGATATTTGAACCTGAATTACCTTGCTGAAGGTCTTGAATTGGGTAGTTTTTGCGGATAGTTTTCCACAAGATTCTAAGACATGCTTAGGTGCTATCGGTAAATTGAACGAAGAATTGGCTTCAAAGTCTGTTCTTCTTGGAGATGGGTTTAAACCTTCTGCAGCTGATGTTATTGTATTTTCCGTGGTACATTCTGCAGTGGTATGTACTCATCAGCTTTGGCTATATGCCGTTCTTCACAACTACAATATATATTTTTTTCCCTTAACAATTCCTTCACCATTTTGGCACTAATAAGTAATAATTCTTTTCCTTTGTTAGGTTGGTCTTTCAAGTTCAGACAGGGAGAAGCTGCCACATGTATTGAGATGGCTAGATTATATCCAGGCAAGGGATTATTTAATTTAGTTTAGAGATAATCTTAGAAAAGTTCACTAATTATACTGACTTTTAAATCTTCTCATTCAATTGTATGGAACTTTCAGTTTCTCTCACTTCACTCTATTTGTGTAATAAATGGCAAAAATACCCCTACAACAATGAATCTTGACTTTATTTTCCACTCTATTACGAGGTTCCTGTGGAGAAATAAATTCGCAATAATCTTCTTTACGGTAATAAATAAAAGAAACTGACGGTACACGGATATTCTTGTTTGAGTCCCTAAATTGTTGTAGGGGTATTTTTGTCATTCATTACCAAAATAGAGTAAAGTGAGCAAAAATGGAAGTTAAGTGTAGTTAGCTGAGAAAATTTAACATCAATGTAGTTATGTGAGAAATGTGACGAGTTTAGTGTACTTATATGAAATTATCTCTTTAGTTTATGATGTTTTTAGAGTTTTATGCGCTTGGTTTGCTTATTATGTATCAGTTGTAATATTCCTGTTAACTGTTGGTGGCTTGTGTTTAACTGTGCAATAAACTTCTTTGAAATCCTCTGTAGAACATAGTGGACTTCGGGAAATCATTTGAAAAGATACCGGTAGAGAAGGCTGGGTTTGAACCTCAAGTTAGTAACTCTTAGACCACAACTACTAATTCGTTATAGTTAGTGCTGTTCCTAATTTGTTTCGGCTCTTTATCATCGTTTCAGTCTCAAGTCTCGAAAAGTGTAGCCCGTGTTGAAGTTGAATCAAAAGCGAAAAAGGTTGTGCCAACCACAAAAGATGATGTAAAGCAAGGAGAGAAGAACTTAAAGAAAACTGATGATGCAGTAAGTCCTTGCTGTGGTTTTTATTTGGAAACATTACAAAAAAACTACCCTGAGGTATTCACTTTTTGCATTACCCTCTTCTTTGATAATTGCAAAAAAAGTGCCAAACTTGTCTTTTTGTTTCATTCAGTATAAGTTTGTCTTAAAATGACGATTTTACCCTTGGAAATTTAAAATCTAAAAAATAATAATAGAAGAACAAAAAATCCAGATTTTCATATCCCTTGAACTTCTTATTCTTTGTACGGTACAAAGAGGAAGAAAAATAAGGGATTGGAAATTTGGATTTTTTGTTTTTTACTTTTATTTTTTAAATATGAATTGTAAGGGTAAAGTTGTCGTTTTGGACAAATCACAATAAAAAGACAAGTGCAGTGTACTTTTTTGCAATCATCAAGAAGAGGGCTACAAGTTGCAAAAAATGAATACCTCAATGTACTTTCTTTTACAATTATCCCTTTTTATTTATATATTCTTATTGCGATATGTAGCTTCAATTTCAGAAGAAAAATAATATCTTGTATGTAACTAATGATTTGTTGTCTGGAAACCTTAAGAAAAAGGTAACGGGAAAGAAAGAAGCTACTCAGGAGAAGAAGAAAGCAACCGAACCAGAAGCCTCTGATAAAGATAAAGAACTTAGTGTTAGTTTGTTGAACATTAAGGTCGGTCTTATTCGTAAAGCTTGGAAACACCCATCTGCAGATAGGTATGTTGATGAACTCTACATCTCTTCCACCAAGATCCCTTTTTATGTTAAGAAAACAATCTAGGGTTTAATTGCACATAACTACCTTTATGAATTTCCCACAAACACGTCACCCCATACCCGTAGTAATTTTATGGACACATGACTACCCTTATGAATTCCACGTGTCACCATCGTACGAAATAGACATAAACCATCAATATTTTGATTTGTTTTGTCGCGTTGGTTTAAAATTTTATAATATCCCAAAACTACTCATTCCCATCTTTTAATCTTCCGATTTCAATATGATTTCGTGGATGTTTCTAGAATGGGATCAATACGAAATCGGAAGAGTAAATTGTGAGAGTGAGTAGTTTTGAGATGTTTCAAGATTTACCCTCATTTGACAAAAAAAACATTTTTTATGGTTTCCGCCTGTTTCGTAGGATGGTGCACGTGAATATTCATAGGGATGGTCATGTGTCTGTAAAGTTTACCCTGGGGTCATGTGTTTGTGGACAATTCATAAAGGTAGTTATGTGCAATTTACTCAACAATCCATAAGTAATCAGTCTTGTCATTATGTTATTTTATTCCATGCCACAGTTTATTAGTTGAGGAGATAGATGTTGGAGAGGATAAGTTGCGCCAGGTAGTCAGTGGTTTGGCAAAGTATTGCAGTCCAGATGAGTTGACGGTATGTTTACAATACTAATGAAATGAGGCATATTTGTCAATAATCGGTTATTTCCATAAGGGGTAATTGCAAAAAAGTACCCTGAGGTATTCACTTTTTTTTTGCAATTTTAGCCCTCTTCTCTGATAATTACAAAAAAGTACCCTGAACTTGTCTCTTTGTTGCACTTCGGGCAAATTTGTTTCAAAATGATTATTTTACCCTTGGAAATTTAAATTTTAAAAATAATAATTAAAGAATAAAAAAATCCAAAATTCCATAGCTCTTAAATTTCCTACTCTTTGTACGGTACAAAGAGGAAGAAAATGAAGGGATATGGCAACAGAAAGACATGATCAAGGTACTCTTTTTGCAATTTTCAAAGAAGAGAACTATAATTTGCAAAAAGTGAATACCTCAGAGTGCTTTTCTGCAATTATCCCTTCCTTAACATCAGCCATTAATCATCGATATATGATTCTTATGCCATCTGAAGCATAATAATTGAGAGATCTGTTCATAATTCGCTTACATCATGCAGAACCGGCGCGTTGTTCTAATTACAAATGTCAAACCTGGAAAGCTACGAGATGTGATGTCAGAAGGACTGGTACTTATCAAAATGTGACTATACTTTACAAACATAATTGAGAATTGTGCGGATGATGCATCATTGGTAATGTTTTTTTTTCAGGTGCTGTGTGCTTCAAATGAAGATCACACCATTGTAGAGCCTTTGCTCCCTCCAGAAGGATCAAAAGTGGGAGAGCAAGTTACATTTTCTGGGTGAGTAAATATACGGGGAAAAGTTATTTGCATACCCACTTTGACCTTTCGCTATCAAAAACACCTCATAAAAGGTGATGGGTTATCAGGAGCACACTGTCACCTTTCGTATGAATAAAAAACACCTGGATTTACACAGATAAGGTGATGGTTTTATCAGGAGCACACTGTCACCTTTCTCATTTATCAGCGTTTTTTTGGGAACAAAATGACCCAAATCCTGTGTTTTTTATGATAAACAAAAGGTGACAGTGTGTTTCTGATAACCCATCACCTTTGTAGTGTGTATTGAGAAACAAAGGGGGGGTGTTAATGAAGTTACCCAAGATATATACATCTCATGATAATGCATAAGATCAGAGCTTTATTTAATCACATCTCCAGCTATGGTGCTTAAAACTTTGGTTTATTTGATTGTTCATGCAGGATTGATGGGAAGCCAGAAGAAGTTCTAAACCCTAAAAAGAAACAACTTGAGAAGATAACACCTGTACGTCTCTCTTCCTTTGACTCTTGTCTCTTTCTAGGTGTTTGATATTCCAACTTAAGTATGCACTTGTCTCGAGTTTATAAAGTTTTTGACAACCCGTAAGCTTTTTTTAGTCCCACTTTACCTCAATTCTGTCAACTTTTAAGTGTCAAATGATGGAAACACCCTTCTTATTTTTACTCGAGGGTATTTTTATTTTTAGGGGTAGTTTATATAACATGGCCTTTTCTCCAACTCTTTACTTGCATAACACCAAGTTTGGCATGCGTTTTGGTTGCAGAATCTCCATACCGATGAAAAGGGTGTGGCCACGTTCAAGGGAGTGCCATTCATGACATCTGGTGGACCATGCACTTCGTCTATCTCCAAGGCAAGCATCAAATGATGATCTCAGATTCAGTGTAGTTGAAGCTCCATCCCAGATATGAACTTTGTAGTCATGCTTTTGTTTCTTTGAAAATGCATCCTTGTCACACCTTACACTTAACTTTCTGGTGGTGACTGGTTTTCAATCACCATCAATTAGTTCTACTTTTGATAGTGATCTTGGAGTCCTATGACTGTTGATGTAAACACCTGGAAATTTGTCAATTATGAATGGAGGACATTTTTGTCATTTACTATCAAGAAACAGTAAAGTGAGAAAATTTGGAAGTTTAGTGTAGCTATGGGCACGGACGGTCCGGATAATCGAGTCGAGAGTGATGTTCTAACACTGGATACTCGATTCTCAAAACTGGTCTTAGTACTGAGCACCGGTCAAAATCTTGGTTTCTCGCCCGAAAAACCGAGGTTATGAGGCAAATGGTTGAAGTTGCGGTGAAGCAGGGCGGCTAGATTAGAAATGAGGGAGCTAATAACGTTTTTCAGTCTTACAATCAACACCTACTACCAGCACCCTCCAATGCTAAAGTGGTAAGGCTGGTGGTAAGGGCCATTTTCTTCACAATTCTCCAATCACCGGCGCTGAGAAGAGGTGGTGAGGTCACCGTCGGCCCTCACCGCCAGCGTTGAGTTGCCAGCTCCCCGCCGATGATTCCTCACCGCCATCAGCTCCCCACCCAGCATTGGAGATGCTCTAAGATGACCTCGTAAACAAACAAGTCATCAAACGATTTGCCCTTCGACGATTTTTTTTTTGCAAAAGTCAACTAGGTGAGTAATGTGATCAATTTGGATTACGTTTATAATATTATCCCCATATTTTAAATATAAAATCCCAATGATATTCGATATTTTGGGAACATCCTAGTCAGTTCTCAGTATCACAGAGTTGTAGTAACGTGTAGCAGAAGCTTCCTTGTCCCAACTCTTCATGAGATCTGCAATATCTCCAACAATTATGTCAAAACGAGGTTCGATCTCTGCCTAATCCACTGCACAAAATCATTATCTTCCCGTTGATTTTTGCTCCCCTGATTTTCTATATTTATTTTATTCAATGCTTGACTTGGTTTTGTTTTGTTAAGGATTAAGGAACCTGCCTTGAAACAGGAACTGTGAGATTGGATTTGGTTGTCTTTGTCTTGGTCTTGGTCTTGTACATGTCCTTAGTGATCCGTACAACTGTTAATGACAGAAAGAATCAAGCTTTATAATAATTAAGAAAATGGATAATTGCAAAAAAGTACCCGAGGTATTCACATTTTTCAACTCGCAACCATCTTCTTCGATGATTACGTTTGTGTAAATATACTTCAAAATGGTGATTTTACCATTGAAATTTTAAAATAAAAAAAAAACTTGTTTTTTACTTACTATTTTTGAAAGGACAAGTTCATGACACTTTTTTTTTTGCAATTTTCAAAGAAGAGAACTACAACTTGCAAAAAGTGAATACTTCAGGGTATTTTTTTGCAATTACCCCTTTTAAATATTAAATATAATATTCTATTGTCCATTGCCATTCAATATCATCATATCTATACAGCTAGCTGCAAAAAGGCCAGAGGTGATCCAAATCTCATGGTTTTAGAGCGAGAGAGATACTGATTCTGTAATAAGATACTCTAAGAATACCAGAGAGAGAGAGAGAGAGAGAGAGAGAGAGAGAGAGAGAGAGAGTATAAAGATGGCAACTGAATCAAATCAAAGAGAAACCCAAAAAGAATCAATAAATATCTGTGATTTCTGATACTATCTTCTTCATCTTCTTCCTCTGATTTTCTCTGTTTTCAAACATTTCTGACCATATCTCCGACAAAATCAGAATCCCAGTATTCAATTCATGCCTTGTTTCTTTCTTCATCTTCTTCTCCACAAATAGAGAGACACTGACAGAGACAGAGACAGAATAGAGAGTTGCAGTGCACAGAGACACCAAGAGCTTGCCTTTTTTTTCGATCTTTTCAAGCACATGGGTAAATATTCTGGTTCTTCACCATCATCATCATCGACTCCAATGGAGGAGCTTCATGTTCTAGCAGTTGACGACAGTGTCATAGATCGGAAGCTTGTGGAGAAACTACTGAAGAAATCATCTTACAGAGGTAATGTAAACATGTCTCTTTCCGGTTTCATGTCTGTAATATGCATGTTAATGATAGTACTGACGATGAATCAAAGTGCAGTGACTACAGCAGAAAATGGGATCAAGGCATTGGAGTACCTGGGTTTATCTGATGATCAACACAGCAATAACGTATGTAATATAAACTAATACGATGATGATCTTATTCTATACAGACGCATGATGGTTTGTTTTGATCTAAGTTTTTTAGAACCCTTTTCAGGTCTCCAAGGTTAATCTGATAATCACTGATTATTGCATGCCAGAAATGACCGGTTACGAGCTACTCAAGAAAATAAAGGTACCATATTCAGCATAAAGTACTATAAAACTATATTTAATCAAGGTTAAGGTTGCTGATTAACATGTCTATGGTTAATGCAAGCAGGAATCATCTGCAATGAAGGAGGTTCCTGTTGTGATCATGTCTTCAGAGAATGTCACCACCCGTATTAACAAGTAATTTCCCCAATTTGTATAAAAATGATGATTTAACCCTTACAATTTAGATTTAAAAAAAAAGAAGACAAGTTCAGGATATTTTTTTGTAACTATCAAAGAAGAGGGCTACAAGTTGCAAATAATGAATACGTCAAAGTACCTTTTTGAAATTATCCCTTTTTGTATTATAAACTAATTGAGAATATGAAAAAAAAAATGATAAACAGGTGCTTGGAGGAAGGAGCTCAGATGTTCATGATAAAGCCACTCAAGCAATCCGATGTGTGGAGACTCAAAGAAGTCATATAGCATATATGTAATGATCTGCAAGAAGCTAAAGCTAAATCTGTATGCCAAATTAGTTTTGTTTCGGTAAAACCTTATCATGATCACTCGAACAGATCGAATGAATACTTTTTGTATGGTGTTTGGTTGGTTCAAGAAAAAAAAATCAAAGCAATTTTTGGATTGAAAGAAAGATTTATGACAAGAATACATAGTGAAGTAACAAATTTTAAGGAAGGGCTTAGGCCAACCTGACCTTAAAACTTTATGTTGTCAGTTAGAAACTTTCTGATCCTTCTTTCTAGCACTTAAATCTCCGGCGACCTTAACTCCGGTGCCAGTGGCAGTGAGTGAGATGCCCTCATCAAGGTCATCCCCCGTCTCTAAGAATGCATATCTACAAAAAAAAAATCCCACATTGAATCAGATGTTTAATGGTGCAAACATGAACAAGTTGAATCGAATAACAAAAGATTTCGAAATTCTTCTGATTATCCTTGAATTTGATTAGCATAAAGTGTGTATTTTTAGACATGGGTCGAGCATTTCAGGATTCAAATGCATAAGATAAAGGTTTCTCTATTTGAAATGGCACCATGTTTTAGAAAAGTTCATTAATTTTAGGGATAGTTGCAAAAGAGTACTCTGATGTATTCATATTTTTTTGCAACTTGTAGCCCTCTTCTTTGATAATTGCAAAAATGTGGTATGGACTTGTCTTTTTGTTGCATTTTGTATAAATTTGTTTTAAAATGACGATTTTACCCTTGGAAATTTAAATTTTAAAAATTATATTTAAAGAACAAAAAATCCGAATTTTCTTACCCTTTATACGGTACAAAGTGGAAGAAAAATAAGGGATGCGAAAATTTGAATTTTGTTTTTTACTTACTATTTTTTTTAACACAAATTGTAAGGCTAAAGTCGTCATTTTCACACAAATTGCAACAAAAGACAAGTTCATGATACTTTTTTGCAATTATCAAAGAAGAGGGATACAAGTTGTAAAATATGATGGTACTTTTTTCGCAATTATCCACGCACCAAACTTTTGAATCGGTTTGAGAGTACCTAGTTGGGTTTTGAGTAGGAGCCCAGAGAACACATATCACTGCCAAGAGCATATAAGCAAGCAAAACCCAGAAAGCTGGGATGATCCAGGCTCTACGCCACAACTCACTCAACGGGTCTGTTGCATTGAAGTACAACTGAATCAACAAAAAGCAACAAGCTTAGGTATACTTAAATAACTATAACGAGTTTGCAAGGATATGTAAAGTGACTTCAATTCATAACGAACTGGAAATGAGAGCAACTTTGAACCCAAATCATCAATGCCATAGCAAGATCTATAACAATGAGAGCAAAATTAAAGAAAAAAACACCTCATAGCCAATCCAAGCAACAGAAAGCAGCACTGAGACTGCAAGGGCATTGGTAAACTTCCGGTAGAGCTCAAGTTTCACCATGCTTCTTCGCATCTATGAACACAACAGAGGAAATGAAGTGAGTAGAGTTGCTTCACACAAAGCCAAAGGCAGAGTGTTGGAATTCAAGATAAATTTGTTTCAAAATCACGATTATACCCTTGGAAATTCGAATTGTAGAAAAAATAATTAAAGAACAAAAGATCCAAGTTTTCACATCCCTAAATTTTTTTTCCCTCTTTGTACGGTACAAAGAGGAAGAAAATTAAGGGATACGGAAATATGGATTCTTGCTCTTTAATTATTATTTTTACAATCTAAATTGTAAGAGTAAAATCGTCATTTGTATACGAATTGCAACAAAAAGACAAGTCCATGGTACTTTTTTTGCAATTATCCCTATAACATATTCGATGTGTGCATATTAACCGCTTAACTATTCCACTAAAACAAAAGCTTCAAAGCGAATATTAAGCAGTACAGTTACCTACCTGAAGCTTCTCCAGAGTGCTAGATAACGACGAAAAAATCCAAAGTACGAAACAGGCATCTACCAGAGCAACAGGCAGCACAAGAAAAAGCCTTGTTTTCCCAGAGAAGTCATTGATATTACCCAAATTCTCAAAAAGCTCAAGAGCTTCTGAAGCAATAAAATAGACAGCCCCAAGAAGCATCACTCTCAATGTGACAATGCCAAGGCTCGGCCTCAACACACCATAGCCCATTGAGACTACTAATATAAGAAGCCTTGAGACCGTCTTCTTCACAGCACTGAAAGTAACAGCCCACAGTGTGATCCCCATCGGTCTTGTCCCGGTGGAGTTGAAATTGGCATACTCAAAATACCAGAAAGCCATCTCACACATGCCTAGACTAATCACAGCAGTGATGTGGTAGTGCAATGGTATGATATCTTTCCAATACCGAACAAACCGGAGGAACCAGAAAAGACCCAGAATGAGGTAAGCTAAGGACATGAAGCCGAAGAATGTCATGAGAGGGGCCATCTTCCCGGGAAGATACCCATCTGGGTTCCTCCAGACTGTTCTTCCACTGATCAACGTGTCCTTGAGCTCTGGATCACAGAACATGAAGTACAGATAGTACATGCCTGTGTTGTTGATCTCAATGGTTTGCAGCTCCATGTTTGCTTCTTCGTTTCTGCCTTCAAAGAAGGTTTGGATTCTCTTTGGCCCGTTGGGATTGTCTGGGTTGTGGTGGATGATCACCTCCCCTACCTTGCAGGATCCGTGTTTGGCGAGTTCTGGAGTGCAGCATATTGCATCAGAATGCAGAGAGGAACCCCCGATTTCGTCCCTGTCTTTTATATCAACTATTAAAGCTTCAACCAATCCAGTCCTTTGTTGCATCTCGTTCTTCTTTTCGATTGATTCTGGCGTTCTTCGAAATGTGATTGACTCAAACCTGAGATTGGATTATGTAGAGGAAACATATAAACAGCTCTCACTTGTAAACCTATCCTATTCTAGCCTAGTTTGTTATCCAACCTCCACCCACACTTGCTCCCAAGCACATGTACCCACATGCATTCGAACCTCTGACCTCAAAAGATGTGAGAGAGCTCTCATTTGTTTGGACTCAACTTTGAACCAAAATGCCCAAAAACACGAGCATAAACACTTCAGCAATGTGTAGGATACAACATAAATCATCTAAAAGAACAAAAATCAGCAAATCCATACAAGTCCATCCAATTCACCGATCTCTACTCATACAAGATAAAGATAGGCAGTGATGAACACTGAAACAACAATTGCTGTGTATAGCCATAGCCAAAATGTTATGAAAGCGACAATCAATTTTTCATAGGGATAATTGCAAAAATTTGTGGTGAACTAAGTTTCATTTGCAAATCCGTTATCTCTAACAGAAATTAGCCATGTGACTTCATTTTTTAAAAAATGACAGTTTTACCCTTTTCACAGTTTGGGACCCTTATGTATACACTTTAGCATGGGTACTTTCAATTTCTCAAAAAAAAAACAATTTGCAAACGAAAAATAGTTCATCAGTCTTGTTTGCTAAACACGCTAGTTCACAACAAGTTCTTTGCAATTATCCCTATTTCATATCAATGCAAGAGCAATACAGAGATGTACCCACAGGGATTCGAACCTCTGACCTCAAAAGATGTGAGAGAGCTCTCATTTGTTGGGACTCAACTTTGAACCAAAATGCCCAAAAACACAAGCATAAAGACTTCAGCAATGTGTAGGATACAACATAAATCATCTAAAAGAACAAAAATCAGCAAATCTACACAAGTCCATCCAATTCATTGATCTCTACTCATACAAGATAAAAACTGGCAGTGATGAAACTGAAACAACAATTGCTGTAGCAATGACCAAAATGCTACGAAATCAAAATTTCACACCAATGCGAGTGCAATAAAGAGATTAACACACACCCATTTCGATTTGGGAGCAAATCGACGAAACCCAGATGATAAAAACGAAGACCCAGAGCGGTAGGGTTACCTGATGAAGGAGCGGCCGTAGAGGGGTTTATCGTCGGAAGAGGAGGGGTTGTTGGGGTCGACGGCGTGAACTCGGGAAGCGTAGAGGCCTTCGCTGCCGGCGTGGAAGAAGAAGGAATTGGAGCGATTGATGAAAGGTTCGTTCTCGTAGGCATGGATCGAAGCACCCACTTGTGTGATCGAATGCATCACTCCGATCATGATCGCGATTACAATTACTCTGGCGATTTTTACGTTCATCTTCCCAGAGCATGAACGAAACGACGACGGATCGTCGTCGTCGTCGTCGACGACAACACATTCAGTGTTGCTCTCACGCATCTCTGTCCTTAATTTCTATTCTTTTTTATTTTCAGAGGTCAAGCATGAAATGGAGATTTTTGTCGAGTATGAATCGAAGAATTATGATTCGTCTGTTTGGAATTTGGATAACACGTTATTAAGTAAAGATGAGTAGCAAAACTGAAAATAGAAGGGACGCTGATCCTGTAATTAATATGTGTACATGTTTTGTCTCGTGTTGGTCCCTCGGTAGAGACTTTGGAGAATGTGAGGATGGTACGTGTCTCCTCAACAATGTTCTGCTTTTCAGTCTGAGATTCATTGGAACTGGCAAGGTAACCTCGCCTGGCTGTTTGGGCCAACATGAGCTCTTATTCGTGATCCACGACAGCACAGTTTCGTTGTCGATCTTTCCCTGGTAGTTGCCGACACTCAGGAGGAGACACCACCATCTTCCAATGTCGGCCACGCCTTCAAAGCCAGGTGTTGATCCCTACGTCCATAAACCAGATTGGGGGGCTGAAATGACCCAGTACAGAAATTCATAGTGGTCGGGTCCAACCCTCTCTTGTCTTCTGAACCATAACCGTCCTCCCAATAGAACTGGTGGCCCGTAGAGTGAAGGAGGAGGTGCGGGACCATAGCAGATCCACCACAAACAACGGTGAGGTAGCATACCGCCCTTGATCCCTTACTTTGACCGTTCCAGGAAGAGATCCAGAAAGTGATCGACGAAAGAGATGAGGGAGGAGGTGGTGGGTGGAGGTGGGCGAGACACCCTAGAACCGGCCGAGATAACCATCCTTGGTTCAAAAAGAAGTACAAATCGGTTAAAACTAACATTAAAACCACTTAAAAGCAATATGGGACACATGTGACATTTAAATTTTCCAAAATGACCATTAACGGTTAGATCCAAGTTAAAATTTGGGATGATTTCGTTTTTTCGATTTCGTCTTTTTGATAGAATTTTAACTCTGTTATAAACGATGTAACTAAAAAATACACGAAAACAATCCGTCAAAAAAAAATGAACATGACAATAACCACCAGCTAAAAAATTAAAATAGCCGTTATATTCCAGCTATAATCCCTTTTAATTATAATCTATGTAACATACAAATTTCAGTTTACAAGAGATGAGAATAATAACCAGCAAGCCTCGAAAGGAAAATATTTACAGAACCTGTGTCTTTCATTGACTTTGTTTCTTTGCACAGAGCTAAAATCACATCCCTGATGATGAAGACGTCCGGTTGATCCTTTGCGCTCCTAATCTCGGAGCAGCAGGTTTAGCTCCTCCTCGGCCCCGACCTCGTCCAGTTGACAAAGGCTTGACCTTGGTGGTTGGTGGTGGAGCGGCAATGGCGGCCCAGGGATCATCGTCATCGTCAGAATGTTGAGCTGGTTTGGGATTCAAGGGCTTTGATGATGTTTTTGGAGTAGGAACAGCTATGGATTTCCATACATCATCTTCGTCTTCCTCTTTGGTCGCCTTTGATGTGTTTCTCACTCGAGAGCCACCAACTGAAAGTAAAATTAAATATTGATAAGTTTCACAATCCGAAAAAATACCTCAAGTTTTATCCACACTTTTAGGCTACACTAAAGTTTTTGTTCACCGACTTCCGCTAGAAAAACGTAACATGGAGGAACTGTGATGAATGTTCACAATGAATGGTCTGGGCAGTTCTTCGCAGATTCAATAGATTTGTGGGGAATACATAATGCATTCTAAAGTTGTGTGGGAAATACTTTAGGGTAGTTTTTGACAACTAACATTACGTTTTTCTAACGAAAATCGGTGGACAGAACTTCAGTATAGCCTAAAAGCGTAGACAAAACTTTAGGTATTTTTTTCATTTGTGGACAATATTTAGGGTAATTTTTGACAATTAATCCTTATCTTTATGGATCGCCTAAAAATTTGACTGGAGGGTAAATCCCATATAACTAACTTTATGAATTGTCCACAAACACATGACTTCATGGTAAGTTTTCACATAGGCGCGTGACAACCCTTACGAATTTTCATGGTGAAAATAGACGGAAACCATCAAAAGAATCCTTTTTTTCGTCACATGTCATGGCTTACGGGTGAGTGTAAGTTTTAAAATATCCCAAAACTATTCACTTCCACGCCTTATTCTTATGACTTCAATTTGATTTTGTTCTCGAAATCCTCCACGGAATCAGGAAATCATAAGATTCAAGAATGGAAGTGAGTAATTTTGTGATATTATAAAATTTTAAACTCGCGTGACAACGACAGATCAACTTTTTTTGGTGGTTTCTGTGTATTTTGTACAATGGTAACACGTGAAAATTCATAAGGATAGTCAAGAGTTTGTTGAAAATTTACTATGAAGTAACGTGTTTGTGGGCAATTCATAAAGGTAGTTTTGTGGGTTAACACCATACGTTCACACAACCAAGTTATTATACCTAACTTCTAGAGAGACGTTATTTTTTTGATCGATTAAATCAGGTGTATGAAACGGTGAGTACCTTGAGGTTTTGGCTGTGAAACAGGGCGCTTTTGAGCTGCTTGAATGTTTGCAAGAGCTGGAGCTGGAGATGGCTTTGGCTCTTCTAACGGTTCAATATCGTCCCACCCGTCCTTTTCACCATCACGCACTTCATCAAATCCATTTTCGAGCTCACCCCAACCATCCGTAGATGCAGGGGACCCGGGCACGTGTTGATTGACTAAATCTATATTACTAAAGCTTGTATGAATTGGTGTCGCACTTGGAGCATCCATAGCTAAGACTGTCAAAAGAATCCACATATCAGCAATGCATGTGAGATTAAGCTTCTGATTCTTTGGATGTTGGAGCAAGAGATCGAAAACCTCACCATCACTAAGTTATCCCTAAGAATGCACTTTTCTCAATTATCTACCCCTTCAGCTTATAAAAAATTGACAACCCCATAAGGTTTTAGTCTCAGTTTACCCAAATGTTGTTAATATCCCGCAACTTTTGGGTGTTATATGACAAAAATACACTCATGTAAAATAAAAATAAAATTCAAAAGGGTATTTTCGTCATTTCACACCACAAAGTTGACGGAATTTAATGATATTTGGGTAAACTAAGACTACAAAACTTAGGAGGTTGTCAAAACTTTTAAAACTTAAGGGTAGTTAATTGAGACAAGTGGGATAGCTTAGTGAGACTATCCCTACATAAAATGAAGGGGTAACTTGGCTAACACACCATCGGCGACCTTTGATTCTCAAAAACACACTGTATATGTGAGGGGTTATCAGTGTTCCTCATAAAACCATCACCTATTCCATGTGAATATGTCGGTTTTTGATGAATAACAAAAGGTGACAATGTGTTACTGATAACTCCTCGCCTACAGGGGTTCCTAAAACTTAAAGGTCGTTGAGGGGGTGCAAATAGTTTTTTTTTTCCTAAAATGAAATAGAATATGAAACATGGTAAAACTCAAAGGAGCTATAAATAAAACTAGAATAGGCCGAATGTGACAAAGAAAAACTAATCCGTATTCATACCTGAGATGGAGTTCAAGGATGTGGAACTTGGTATTGAGCCTGACTTACTGGGAGCAAATGCAGATTGTTCGGATGGTTTCCCTTTGAGAGTCAAGGAGCTCATTGCCCATCTGCATAACACAATTTGGCTCGGATCAATGCCATTTTAAACCAAAGAGCTTCACCAAAGAATGGGTAAGAGCATTTTGCAAAACACAACAACGTTGAGAAACATATAGTACTCTCGTAATGACAAATTAATTTACTTTCTAGTTGGACGATTAAGAAATAAAAACTAATTTACAATCAAGGGAGAAAAGGCCCAAGATTTTATAGATTACAAACCCCAGTAAGCTCGCATTTCCCGGCATTAATGATATTTCAGCACTTGCAGCCCCGGTATCTCCAGAGCTTGTCTGCAGAAGATGACAAAGAAGAAGACATAAAGAAACCCAAAGGTTATGAGTGAAAACTGAAAACCATTCATGTCCATTGGATTACAACTTTTAACGGATGAGACTTTTTCAAACTTTAACTTGGAAACTTAAGTTCGGAAAGTTACAAGGTTTAGTATGTTCCAACTTTAGTTTCGAAACATCTCTGCCATTAAAACTGTAATTGAATGGTTATGATTAGTTTCCAGTTCTCATATTTAACTTTCCAACTTTTGCTTTTCACTTATAAAATTTTCTTTGAAACTAAAAGAAGAAGAATTATAACCAAACCTTTTCAATGTGTTGTTTCACTATCTGCAGAAATTGTTCAACTGCTTGAAATGATTTTACTCGGACATCACTGTTTGATGAAATAAACAAAAAATAATTGATATATTCAACATTGTACGTGAAAGAATGCTAATTATAGAGAAAGCAGTAAAAACACTAAGGGACGAAACCAAGACGTTAATAATCAATATTTGCAATAAAACACAACCTGTCGGGATCAATTGTAAGAACAACAACATTTGGGAGAATTCGAGTTGCAATTTCGGTCATGTCATAGTACGAACTGGTGGCACATAGAGCCATAACTCCTGCCAGAACACATTTTTAAATTTATTAATATATTTAAGTGCTAAGGAATTAAAAAAAAGACATGAACTACCAGCAACAATACGAACATTACATGCAACTTTAGACATCAATGCATTCCAAACCTTATGAGATGATATGCTAAATTGGAAAAATCAACAATTTCTCAGTAAGAAAGAGAATCTTATCAAAACAACTTCAAGAAATAAGCACTAATAAACAGCGAATATAGATCTAATACCTGCTCCTCGGGCAGGAGAAAAAGTATCACGCAGTGCACGAACTGTGAATGCATTAATCAGAACTCTTTTCCTTGTCTGCATTGTGACAAGCACATAAGTTAGCTTTTCTGCAAACAAGGACCTGTCTACTTGGCATCCATTTAAAAAACGATCATGATCATCAGTAATATCAAGGGATAATTTCACAAAAGTACACTGAACTGTCTGCTTTTTCTCTGGATTAAACTAAACTTTCAAATGTTCTCACTCTAATCTATTTTGGTAATAAATATGCCAATGCTACAGGAAATTATACTGAATGGTAGTCCTTATATTCGGTTGATGTTACAATGCATCAATCAGATTTTGCCTGAGTTTCCTAAATTTCTGCAGTGGTATTTGTCATTTATTACCAAAATACAAAGTAAAGTGAAAAAAACTGAAAGTTTAGTGTAGTTGAGTGAGAAAATTTAGGGGGAAATCACACTATTTTGTATTGAACCTCTCTAGTAGTAGTATAGCAATACATCAAAAAGATTATGAATTAACAAGGGGATCAGTTTGCTGATACTAACCCCTTCACTTAAGTAGCTCGCAATATTTCCTAGTAAGATGGTGGTATTAGTTCTGATCGCAGGTTCTTCATCAACCTGCACAAGATAAAAGAAAATAGACAACAAGAGGACATCGTTTTATTAAAAGAAAAAAAAACTAAATTTCAACAAAAGAACACTACAATGGACATGGTAAGTAACTTTTTTTCTAATTCAGTCATGTCAGCCAATGAATGAATCGATACCTGTAGCTTTGAAAGATACTTGAGTAAGGACCCTGAAATAGTGCTTTGGGAGAGCTGCAATAACAAGAACAAAACATTATCAAGAAACACTTAATCAATATCCTAAAAATAACTAAAGCATATTGGTCAACAGAAATTTTTAAAAAAGGCTCATGCATGTTTTTACAATCACAAGAATGACGTCATTATATAATGCCTGTTAAGTTTTTAGTTAATATTGGGTATGCAACAAACGATGAAATTGTAACCAGGACCTTAATTTTGATGGTTAAAACTTATCAGGAATTTTCTGCTGGTTCTCCAATCGCTCAAATTCTGATACTTGTATGGTTATCAACATTAAATCCATAGTTAATTGAGGAAAACGAAATGACATGTATACCTTGGGAGCCAGAACAAGCATGGATTTAAGAGTTAGCTCACGGAGATAAGCAGTTTGGTCACTGAAGCCAACAGCGATATGAGGGTAAACCTAATCACAAGCATAAAAAAAAGTCATGAAGTATTGATAGTGGTGTAAAATTTAAACGAGTCAGAAACTCAGTAAGAAACTACCGAATTTTCTTCTTCGATTACATACTTGCTCATCAACAGTCTGAGTTGATAATGACTCTCCATACTGATCAATATGCTGCAGAAGGCCGACTCGAATAGTCCGGTCATTAGAGGCAAATAGTTTCACAACCGTCGGCAGTACCTAAAATCAACGTGAATTCACAATCACATAAGCATTTGAAGTTAAATATAAGAGCATCTCCCATGCATTAGCCTATGCTTAACTAATAGAGCTTGGCTAATTGCAAATTTTCAGTTTCTCTCTCCTGAATTAGCCAAGCTATCACAGTGCAATTAGCTCATGCTTGGCTAATAGTTTGGCTAATTCAGAAATTTCTTCCAAATTTCCGGTTTCTCTCTCCTCAAAGCCTCATTATAGCCGAGCACTCGACGATTTCGCTTGGCTAAGACTTAACTGTCGAGCTCTTTAAGACAAGGTAATCATCGAGCACTCAGCTAAACCAAATCGTCGAGCTCTTTAAGCCGAGCTTTAGCCTCCCATTGGAGATGCTCTAAAGGGTAGAGCAATAGGTTGATAAAAAACAGATAATTAGATGATAGCATCGCCATGAGGGATATCGAGTCTGACCTTAGCACAGTATTCTTCAGTTGAAAGCCATGAACCCATTTTCAAGAATGCAGTCAAAGCAGGGGCAGTAGCTGAACCAAATTCAAGGGCAGAAGCTAATAAAGGAAGTAACTGTAAAAAAAAGCAGAAAATAAAATCATAGAACTAAAACTATGATGACATAGAAATACTCATCAAGCTGGAAAATATAATTGTTATTTCAAGTCGGACCTTTTTAAGCACAATCTGACGTGGAAGTTGCTCCGCTAACGTTGGAAGCTTGCGAAAGAAGGTATCCTTCTCCACACTATCTTTCAAATTAAGTATTTCCATAAAATGTAGTGTGCCCACCAACTTATTCTGGAAATATTCTGTCAATCCAAAGGTTTCACAACTTAACAGACACATGGAGCAAATTGGTAGAGAAACACAACAAAAATATTATCGAACAAATATAAGTACTACACCAACTAGAAAAGCAGTATAAGGAATTACTCAAGCTGCCTTTCAGTAAGGAATGCAACTATAATCACCACAGATCAAAGAAAATGATAATAAACCATCTTTGTTTGAGATAGACAAGAACAGCGAATAACATATAAATAAAGATTCAAACTCAACATAGGAAGCAAGGACAATTAAAAAATATAGTGTCCTGGGGACATGCATGTTCTATAATTTAGTATAATAAGAAACTATAACTTCACATGAGTTTTTAAATATATAATGTACACTCTTAATCATATCTTATGTTTTTTTGTCAGAAATGAAAAAAGTGTGTGTGTTCTAATATGTGCTTCCTGGGACTCGACAAGATTAAGGAGAAACACTCACCACTATTTTCTATAAGTTTTGATGTATTCAACCTGCGAGAAGGCATGGAACTCAAGAGTCGTTGATAATCTGGAAGCAGAGACTGAGAGACAAGAAAGTAGACAGATGCCAATGAAAATGAATATTCCAAATGATAAAATTAATTGGAACCACAACATTCATACAAACACATAATATTCACATAAATACACTGTCACTAATAGCTTTTAACAGACTCACACTGATGGCCATCACTTTAGTGGGCTTCACAAAATGTGTAAGAGCAAATATCTTTTAAGAAGCCAAAAAGTAGCAGCCAACTCACAGAAATAGATCTAACCTTTGGAATAGAACTAGTATTGCGCAACTCTTCGGTTTTTCCCAACTTCATACCGGAGAAGAGTTCATAAATAAGGCAGCCTATCGATTAGAATATCAAGTGTTATGTAGAAAAAAAAAAGTTAGGAAACAGATTGAGGCGTATCCAATAAGATATTTACCCAGACCCCAAGAATCGATAGACCATGGAGGAGATTTTCGTACTGCAGCCCAGTCAGACTTTACCAACTCCATTGGCTTGTATTGAGTGCCAACAAGCCATTCATATTGCTGAAATGGGAAAATGGAAGAACAAAAGGTGAGAAAATAAACTGAGTCCTTGCTATTGCAAAGTAATATGGAAAACAAATGAAACATTACAGCTATCCTCATTATTTCATCTGCGAAGTTAAGGTTTGAAAGAAAAGAATCAAGAGATTCTGAAATTATATGGTGAAATCAACATCGATAATTAGATAAATAAGAGGAAACAATTGACCAAAACAGGTTTCACTTTAGGATGAATATAGAGTTCTATCCCCAACAGGACACTGACACTGTGATAGTTAAAGCTTGATACTTCTAAAGGATGAAATATGTATTGGATATGCAATGAGAACACCTACCCATATTGAATGTATAAAAAATAAAAGCCCGGACGCGTTTGAGGGCCCTTATGATCAGTTATAAAATTGAAAGATTTTTTCAAATACTTCGCAGGAGTTTGAAGCACATAAATAACAAAAGACATGACATTGGAAGCTAGGAAAACTAAGCAATTAATTGCTTACATCAAAACTCATATATTACCAGCATTGGTCCATCAGAAACAGCATTTTTCCCATCGAATTCCGATAGAACATCAAAAGCATGCAATTTCCAGTCCAGAGTTGGAGTCACGACAACACTGGCCAAGCAAACATTACCATGAACCTGTAGAAGCTAGAGCTGGTCAAAATGAATTCTTAAATAGAAGAACAAAAGAATCGTAGGGAGAAGGAGAAAATGATTTCCCTCTTCAATGTGCAGTAGATTTTACTTACAAGTTTACAGTCATTATTCAAGAAGCTCACAGCTTTAGCTATCTGGTTTAATCCACATGCAAAATACTCATCCCTACCATGAAATGAAAGTTCCATTATATTTTGGTCCTTTGGATAAATAATCAATTTTTAAATGTACTTCAAAGGCAACCCAAATACAGGGGACGTGTACAAGTACATCAAATATAAACACACACACACACGCATAAAATCAAAACTTAAACATCCAAGAATCTAATAAAGAAAAAGAAATATTAAATCAAAGTGATAGAGAGCATTGGTCCACACCTAAGTTTTTTTCCAAAAAAACATTAATTCTATCTTTCCTGCTATAATGACACATACAACGATCAAATGATAAATGACACAAATTTTCAAGAAAATGTTAAAGTTTGTCTCAAGACTTACTGGTTAAAGAATGCTGTTTCCCCAACCTAATAAGACATCAATATCTTAACAAATTTCACACTATAATATCCACCACTACGAACTAATAAAGCTCTAAAGATAATTTCCCAAAAATAAATATTTATATAATCAATAATTGGGCAAGATATACTATTTTTTACTTCAAAGTTCAACAGACTGATTGGTATTCTATATTCAATTAACCACCAGAAGGTTTCATCTTGTTTAGACGATATATATCATGTTAAGAATGACATGAAATGGAGCAAGCAAATACTATATACTAACATACTGGCACAAAAGCAGATGATCAATAGAACAAACATATCCAGCCAACAGGATTGTGTATACCTTTGTGTACCTTCTAAGCCTAGCTCCTTGATTTTTTCTGACAGTGGCGTAACAGGTTCCGTGACAATGTAGATGGTAACTCTTGTACCAGAACTTTCCAAAGTTTCAACCTCGGCACTGTGAAGAAATGATAGAATATTTGGATGTCTGACCTGTACAAGAAAAATCTAGAGTTTTATGCCACTAAGAAATGTCTATAATGATAACAAATGAGAGCAATACATGTAAACAGAAAGAGATGTTTCTGATGAAAGCTCCAGAAAACGAAATAAATAAACACATAACTAAAACTTTATGAAAATAGAAGTGTGATATTGAATGGAGAATAGAACTAATACTCCCTTCATCCCAAAATAAGTGTTCTGCTTTCCTGAAGCGGATGTCCCCAAATATTTGTCCTATTTCTATTTTAGTTAGTGGATTAGTCACGCTTAAACTTACTCCAACCCAAAAGCTCAAATTATTAAGTGGAGGGCCCAACTAGTATTAAAGTGGTCACTAAATCCTCATTCTTCTAACGTGGGAAATTCAACACTCCTCTTACGTGTAGGCAAGACAACACAAAGGGCCTACACGTGGACAAAAAATATATGAAAGGGGGGAGCACAAATGGTCCAATACCAAACTAAGCTCGAATACCGTGTCAAACCTTTTGTTATCAGCACTTTTATGTATAAAAACCCATCTCTTCAAGAAAAAAGAGACAGGCAAGGGAATCCAACAAGGACTCACCTCAATTACAAAAACAGGGTCAATGGGTATGGGCAAACCAACCCAACCCGTGACACTTGAGACTAAACCAAACAGACTCCCATGAAAGGGCCACAACTAAACAGAACTGGACCCAACAAACACAAGGCCCAAAGAGAAAAAGTAGAAGGAGAACAGAATATCAATTTAAAAAATGCAATAAACAAGTTACAAATATTATCTTATCCAATATATCTAGCACAAAAGCCATAGGTAGCTTACAGTCCGGAGACGCTTGACTCCATTGCGGCCAGGAGCTAAATGACCACCCTCAGCATTATTCCCGTAAAGAGAAAATATTGATACTGGAGCCCCATCATCCTGAATATTGAAAGCATAATCATTGTTACGAACTAAATAAAAAAATCATATGAAACTAGGATTTAAGAATGTTGGTGTAATGATAAAACGCAGTTAGTTTAACCAGGTCCACCATACGGTAAATCACATCCATTACAAAAAAAAAACCGGGTCTCCATGATAGCTGATAAAGAACAAAGGAAGCAAGAGGAGCAATAATGACATAGACGATACAATCAGCCCAACTTTCAGCTTGCATCATGAAAGAGGAATCAGAGTCCATTCTCGTTATTTATGAACTCTGTCGAATTACAAGATAGTAGCAATTAACTCCTTCTGTACAGGTTTTGGCGGAGTTTGTCCCAGATAAGATAATCAAGAGGATCAAAGTTTCAACCATAACAACAGACAATGGCCTATAACCTTCGTCATAGAATCAAACTCACCAGAATTCAAAAACTATCAGCACATATTCCACAGGAACATCAGTACAAACAACCAATGACCCAAAAGATTATAAGACAAAACCCAAGAAGCTCTCATAGAATCGACCTCACAGCAATTCAAAAACTATCAGCACATGATCCATGGGAACAAACAACCAATGACTCAAGAGATTGTAATACAAACCCCATGAAGCTCCCCCAGACATTACCACCTAGATAATTTCATTCAATCAATCAGGCTAATGGAAAAAAACAAGTACAAACAAAACCTTCCACCCAACAAGCATCAAATGTTGGGAAAACGCTGGTTCCAAATCTTTCTGAACGTTTCGTTATCACGTCCTAACCATGACCAACGTTTCGTTGCAATT